>JAHTLZ010003908.1:0-10184 GCA_023846285.1 Phrynocephalus versicolor
CCGACCTGGCATTCATCACCGAGACCTGGGTGGGCACGGAGGGGGGGTCTCTCTCTCCCTCCTGTGTCCGCCCAGGTACCTGGTAGAGGGAGTGGGAAGGTTGGGGGGTCAAAGGGGGGGAAGCCGCTATCGTTTACAGGGACTTTTTACGTGTTAGCAGGGCCTCGGCATTGGTTAGCCAGGGGTTAGAAGTCCTGCATCTGTTGGTGGGACAGCGGGACATATTTGGCATTGTGCTGGGCTACCGCGCTCCCCGCAATCCTGCACAATCCCTCCCGGAGCTCACGGAGTTCATCGCCGCTGCCCTGTTGAGGTCCCCACACCTATTGGTTGCGGGAGACCTCAACGTGCATGCGGATGGTGAACTTTCTGGTGCAGCTCTGGAGTTCATGGAATCCATGGCTTCCATGGGTCTGTCCCAGCATATTTCATGCCCCACCCACAGATCTGGTCACACCCTGGATCTGGTGTTTACCTCCATGTCGGGGGATTCGTGTCTGGAGGTGGGGGACTTTGTCTCCCTTCCTGTGTCATGGACAGACCATCACCTGCTCTCATTCTCCCTGGCGATTCCAGCCCCTCCCCGCGGGGACCACTGGCCTTCTGTTTTGGCCCGCCCCCGGAGGCTCATGGACCCTCAGCGGTTCGGTGAGCTCTTCAGGGGACTACCTGGTGGTATGACTGGCGATCCGGACGAGGATGTGGCTAACCTTTGGCACGAAACAGCTCTCCACACCATAGACCGGATCGCCCCCAAGCGCCTCCTCCGTTGCCGAGCCCGGCCCTCCCCATGGTTCACGGGGGAGCTTAGGGCTATGAAGCAGGAGAGGAGGAGGCTAGAGCACAGCTGGAGGAAAACCCAGACGGCATTGAGTAAGGCTGCCATTGATGCCCAGTCTAGTCGCTACTCCAATGCGATCAGGGAGGCCAGAACATCTTTTACCTCCCTGAGAATTGCTGAGGCCTCGAACCGCCAGGCGGAGCTTTTCCAGGTGGTTCGGGACCTCAGCAATCCTAGTCTGGCCAGGCCTCCTCCTACTGAGTTCAGTAGCGAGCAATTTGCAGCCTTTTTTCGAACTAAAATAGAGGCCATCCGTTCTGGCTTTGACTCCGGTTGCAGTGGTCCTGCCCCACCATATCCAGTTGCTGGTCCGCCTTCGTCGCCTTGGTTGGATGCGCTTGGGCCTGTTTCTGCTGTCGAGGTCTCCAGAGCTATGGCGCATTGCCGGCCTGCCTCCACCCCTTTCGACCCTTGCCCTGCCTGGCTAATTAGAGCTGCCATCGCCACCGCCTCCTTCTGCCATCGCCACCGCCTCCTTCAGCGAGGGGTTTTTTCCCTCTCGTCTGAAGGAGACGGTGGTAAAGCCCATTCTGAAAAAACCTGGCCTGGCGGTGGACAATTTAACAAATTATCGCCCAATCGCCAACGTCCCGTTTATGGGCAAATTGATTGAGACGGTGGCGGCGGTCCGGCTGCAGTCATACCTGGAGGATCGGCAGTGCCTCGATCCATGCCAGTCCGGGTTCAGGCCTCGCTGGGGTACCGAAACAGCTTTGGTCGCCCTGCAAGATGACCTTGTCCGGGTGGCCAACAGGGGTTGCTCTACCCTGTTGGTCCTCCTGGATCTGTCAGTGGCCTTTGATACCGTCGACCACGGTATCCTGTTGGACCGGCTCTCTGAGGTCAGAATCGGAGGCACTGCTCGCAGTTGGCTCCGTTCCTTCCTGGAGGGCCGTCCACAGTACGTGCAGCATGGGGGGGGAGTTATCGGCCCCTTGGATTCTCCCTTGTGGGGTTCCACAGGGGTCGTCTCTGTCCCCTATGCTGTTTAACATCTACGTAAGGCCGTTGGCGGGGGTCATCAGGAGTTTTGGAGTCTGCTGTCATCAGTATGCTGATGACACGCAGCTCTATCTCTCCTTTACCGCCTCTGCTGTGGAAGCTGTGAGGATCCTCGACAGGTGCCTGGAGGCCGTACTGACTTGGACCGGGACGAACAGGCTTAAGCTCAACCCCGAGAAGACGGAGGTTATGTTCTTCGGGAGCTCGCCGTCGGGGTACAGTGGCCCTCTCCCCTGTCTGGGGGGAGTTTCCCTGCAGCTCGCGGAGAGGGCGCGGAATCTGGGTGTGCTCCTGGACCCGGCGCTTGCCATGGAGTCCCAGGTGGCGTCGGTGACCAGGTCCGCCTATTACCATCTCCGTCGGATCACCCAGATCCGCCCATACCTCGACGCGAACTCTCTGAGAACAGTGGTCCAAGCGCTGGTGATCTCGAGGCTGGACTACTGTAACGCCCTCTACATGGGGTTGCCCTTGACTCTTCTCCGGCGTCTGCAGTGGGTACAGAATGCAGCGGCCAGGCTGGTGGCTGGTGTGCATAGCTATGACCACATCACCCCAGTCCTGGCCCGCCTGCATTGGTTGCCCGTTGCAGCCCGGATTAGTTTCAAGGTCTTGGTTTTAGTTTATAAAACCCTCCATGGCTTGGGACCGGACTACCTGGCAGAGCGTATCGCTCAGCGATCAACCTCGGCCCATCCCGTTCGGCAGGTGCGAGCGCACTTGCTTCAGGTCGCCACTCCTTGTGAAACCAGGAGGACGAGTACTCGGCCCCGGGTGTTCTCAGTGGCGGCCCCGAGCCTCTGGAATTCCATCACCAGAGAAGTGCGCTCTGCAGAGTCCCTGCTGGCATTCCGGAAGGTGTTAAAAACCTATCTTTTCCGGGAGGCCTTCGGCGATTCTTAACTGAGTTTAATTTTTTTTCCCGCCATCGCAACCTGTCTTCACTTATCACTGCTTAGTGATCGAGGTGCCATAAGGTTTTAAGGTTGTAATTTGTTTACTGTTATTACTATTTGTCTTGTCTGCTTTTATTGTAATTTGTATGGCTATTGCCGCCTGTAAGCCGCTTAGAGTACACAATGTAGATAAGCGGGGTATAAATGCAACAAATAAATAAATAAATAAATAATATTCAACCCTTGATTATTGGTGGGGACTGTGTAGAGTGGATGATGGATTTAGGATTTTTGGGGTTATTTTGGAGGAGGATCTGACCTGGGGCACAAATACTGTAGCATTGTTTAAGAAGGCCCAGCAGAGACTATATTTCTTGAGACTTCTCAGGAAGCAACAACTGACTGAGAAACTGCTGTTAACCTTCTATCATGGGTACATAGAAAGTACTTTGACTTACTGCATCTTTGTTTGGTTTGCCAGTGGCACAGTGGCAGACAGAAAGGTGCTCCAGAGGGTAATAAATACTGCCCAGAGGACAACTGGTGGTCCTCTTCCCTCTTTGGAAGAATGCTATAACACCAGATGTTCAAGGAAGACCTCTACAATCTTGAGGGACCCATCACATCCTAGATATCAGGGTTTTTTTTTGTATTATTGTCATCTGGCAGGAGATACAGGTCTATTAGGACAAAAACAAAAAGATTAAAGAACAGTTTTACCCTAGTGAAGTATCTGGGTTAAAAGCTGCAGTTCAGTGTCTATTTTTAGTAGAATTTTTAGCATTTCTTAAGCATTTTAAGTCTTCAAACAGATTTTAAGCATTTTAGGTCATTTTAAGCAGAATTGTGTTTATGTAGGTTTTTTTTTTTTGTTTAGTTGTTTGCTTTTGGTTTGTGTAGTGCTGGAACAGCACTTAATTCCATTGTAGATATTGTGCATATGTACAATGACAATAAAGTTATATTCTAGTCTACAAAGAACATGTGAAAAGTTAAAAGAAAAAATTCCTTTATGAGGGATGGAAACTAACATGGAAACACAGGTGTTCTTATGAAATCAATCAATGCAGTCATGCATGGTAATCCATCTAAAAGTCACATAATAGATAGTCCATCATTCAAGGAAAGCTTGTCTGAAGAGGAAGGTCTTTGCCTGCTTCCAGAAAGACAGCAGAGATGGGGCAGTCCTGGTCTTTAGTAGGAGGGAGTTCCAGTCTGGGAGCAGCAACAGAGAAGGCCCTTTCATGTGTTCTTCTGAGTCACACCTGTGAAGGTGGCAGGATGGAGAGAAAGTCCTCTCCTGATGACCTTAGCATCTGAGTTGGTTCATACTGCGAGATTTGATCTTTGAGGTAACTTGGACCTAGGCTGTTTAATAGACATGAGCATGACTCGGCGAAATCCTCGTTTCCGTTTCCGTTCATCGTTTCCATTACGTAACGGGGAACAGTAACGACAATTACTCCACTCCAGCTGGAACCCGACCTGATAAAGATAAATTGGGTCTGATTTTTCGTTGTCGTTCATGGCATCGCGGCACCGGCGATCACGTGATGCCAAGCGCAGCACAGAATTTTTTTTTTTAAAAAAAACACGATTCCCAGCCATAAAAGCAGGTGAAAATATGCCTGCCTCAGTGAGGGCACCTACCAGAGAGGGGTGGTTTCTGGGGGTGTCCCTGGCCTCCTCCCTCCTGTCCTGGGCTGCTGGTACCAGGCTGGGGGGGCATCCTCGTTGTCTCCATTTGCCATGCGTTGGGGGGTATCCAAAATGGCGACCACAATTTTTCTTTTGAAATCGTGCTCCAAAAACCCACCAAAGCACCACAGAAACATGCAAAAATCAGCTATTTTAACTGCTGGAATTTTTATAGTAGCAGCAGTGGGTTTTTCTTGCAATAAAACGTCTCCGTTGATTTTATTTTATTTCATTTTATTTTATTTTATTTTTTTACACCTGCACATGCTCAATGATGGGCTGGCCATGGGATGGGACCATGCAAATTTTTGCAGCCATTCCACCAATCGCATGGCCAGGTTTTGACTGAGACTTCTGGGTGTGCCAGAGAGGGCATTAAAAGCCCACAACCCCTAACCCTAACCCTAACCCTACCCTAACCCTAACCCATACGCCAGTACACTGTCCTTCTTAGTGGGTCAGAGGCACCCAGAGGTGCAGCCCACTAACCCACCGTAACCTTAACTGTAACCCTAAGACTAGCCCTTACCCTAACCCCAACCCTAACCCAGATCCGTACGCAAGTACACTTTCCTTCTTAGTGGGTCAAAGTGAGCCACCAAGAGAGGTGCCTCACAGAGCCCACTATCCCCTACCCCTATCCCTCCCTAACCTGTACACCAGTACGCTAGTACACTTCCCTTCTTAGTGAGTCAAAGTGAAGCACCCAGAGAGGTGCCTCGCAGAGCCCACTATCTATCGCATTCCCTAACCTGTACGCCAGTACGTGAGTATGCTTCCCTTCTTAGTGAATCAGAGGCACCCAGAGAGAGAGGTGCCTCTGCCACTTACCCCCCCACACCGTAACATAGTAAAATGATAATGTATGGTACGCGGCGCCTCCGCGAAACGCTTCCCTTCCCTTCTTAGTGGGTCAGACGTCAGAGGCACCCAGAGATGTGCCTCCCAGAGCCCACTTACCCCCAACCCCAACCCCAACCCACAAACGACAAACGACAAACAGAAATGACAAATTTTTGAAAATTATCGCGACAAATGGCAACGACCCGAAACGGGCCTGTCCCGACAAACGACAACTTGAAACGTCATTTTTTCTGGTCGTGCCCATCTCTACCGTTTAGTACTTTGTAGGTTAAAACCAGCACTTTGAATTGTGCCCGATAGCTGATTGGCATCCAGTGAAGCTGCTTTAATAGAGGCGTAATGCGATGTTTGTATCTGCCCCAATCAGTAATCTGGCTGCTGCATTTTGGATCCGTTGAAATTTCCTGAGATTTCTTGATCCATAGTCATTACTACTGATCAAAAATTAGAGCAACTGTACGGCACCCCATTCGTGATTGTGGCTTCTCTTCTACTTCATCCCAGGCTGCTGCGAAGCCTTCTCAGCTTCATCTATGGCCTGTTCAACTTGCTTCCACCTGTGAGTGTGGCTGTTATGATGCCTCTCTTGTTCCTGTTTTATCCTCTTGATACTTAAAGTGGAGTTAAATCTCACATCCTTGAGCCAAATTAGAAGGGACAGTATATTGTAAGAAAACAACAAATAACAAAAAAGTAATTGCAACACCAAGTGGGAGAAGATAGGTGCCCCGGCTTTAAAGCCACTGCCCACCATAAAAATCAAGCTTTCCCTCAGCCACTCTCCTCACCCTGAAATTGTTCTACCTCTGTGGAGAACCAGGAAAGTGTAGTAAACCCCCGGCTGGTAAGCCAATGCTATGACTCTGTATTTCCTTGGCTCATAGATACTATTGACTTTTGGTCAGTTTAAGTCAAGTGAGCCCACACCCAAATGTGACCTATATTTCATATACAGTACGAGCATAATTTTTTTTATTGTGCAATGCTTTGATATGAATAAAGAAATAAAGAAAGCCTGAATCAAGATTTGAACAAAAAAAAAACTGTACAGGAGATCACAATTCCTTTCAACAACATTTGAGTTTAGCAACCATCGTAACCTTGCAGTTCAAATGATGAGTCATTAGACTTTTATATATATTTTTTAGAAAAAAAAAATAGCTCCATAGGAAAGTTTTAGCATGCGCTAAAGTAATGGAAATACTATGGTGCCAGTGGCGTGGTGTTGTTTTTCCCCACCCCAAATTCAAATGAGTACTTTTGGAGTCCATTTTTCAACCTTCAAAGAAACAGTTCAGTTCCTGCATCCCAAAAAGGCTGAGCATTTCTACAAACAACACTCACAGGGGGAGGGAAATAAAGGGAAATGATTATGAATGGTTTTCTGTTAATTACTCATATTAAGCCTCTTTGGTGGTCCAGAGCAATATAGATTGCTTCTCTTTTACGCCAAGTCCTTCCATCTCCCTGTCACTGGATTGTTTGGGTGATTGCTAGTTTTGTTGTTTCAAATGTCATGCTCTTTCTATTTCCCCTCCCAAGAATCTTTAAAATTAAGCATCGGAAAAGTGGAATATACCTGTCATTTAGATCAGCTTGAACAAAAGTCTATGGAAATACATTTCTACTTTGAAGAGGCCTCCCCGCTGATTTTGTTTATCAGAAAATGGCAAGTTTTTGTTCCTAATGGGCTGAAATTTAAATAAAATCTGACCCTGGAAATAAAAGCAGCCATTATGACAAAATAAAATTATATATTTTATAGGCAAAATTGAATTAAAATGCTAGTTTCATTTGGTTGAATTCTTTTACATAAGGAAATGAGCACATGCGGGAGAGAATGAGATAGAAAGCTGATTGTTGGAGTAAGCTTTTAAAAAGATCAATAATCTGATGTAATTTATGTTTTGAAAAAAAAAAGCTAAGACTTCCATACAACATCTTAAATTATAAATACATTTGTGTTTTTCATTGGATTACAATTTGAACTTGGGGTGAATGAATGTTGAGAGATTCAAATGTTATCTGCTGTTTGGTTTCTGGACTGCATTATTTTCCCCATTTAAAGGACAAGCGACAGTGGTGGTGGTGGTGGTGGGGAGAGTGGAAGTTTTACCAACAATAGGCCTTCTAGTATATGTAGTTGATTTTCGACCATTCTCTGCAAACAGACTTTCATAGCTTTTGGCAAGTGAGTTTCCTACATCTGGCATCCTTCCTTCCCCAGCATCCCTGAAGTCATGGGTCTTGGTAGACTAGCTGTCAACACAAACCAGGGCAGCAGGTGATTTCTTGGTAGAGCTGCTCTGTGAGGCAATGGGTTAGTTGTATAATTCAAATCAAGGCAAAAAGGAGTTGAGCTGCGTGGCCATCACAAAACACAATTGCAAAAATAGGTTACAGGCGATACCTTCATAGGCCACTATTAAAAATAATAAAGAACATTGCAAGCTTTCGAGTGCAATCACCCTTCTTCAAAGCAGGTCCCAGAAGTTCAGACATGGTGAAAGATGTTCTTCACCAGGAGGTTACTTTTAAAAAGGCTAGCTTTTTTTAAAAAAATAATTTTGATGTTTGGTTTCCATGCTGACGTACAATCACTGCTTCATATTTCAGGAAATGGAAGAATTGGTTAATTAGAAAACTATCCAAGGTAAGACCTTATTGCTGAGGTAACAATAACACCACATTTGGTACTTCCTCATAAACCTATTTATTTATTTATTTATTTATTTATTTATTTATTTATTTATTTATTTATTTATTTATTTAAACTGTACAGTACAGGTCACTTCCACTCCTTGTGGTTTGAGATTATATTGTGAAGGTGCTCTTGGGAGGTGTGGATGATATACACACATACATCCACACATGTTAGTCTCAGTTGATGACTCCCTTTTAAGGCAGGAGTCAACTTTGGCTTTTAGCCTGCAGGAGCAATTGAAAGTGCTGCTTCTAGTTTGAAGATAGGTTTCAGCAGTTTGGATAGCTCATGTAACTATAGACTAAGACCCAGTCCCCCAACTTTGGGATTACCAGCTTGTGTGGAAGTATATGTGCACATTGTCCGTGCCTTCCAAGAATGCCTTTGCAATATCATCTCAAGGCAGGATGTGGTGATGGCATATGGCCTGGATGCCTTTAAAAAGGGGAATGGACAGATTCCTGGAGGAAAAGTCCATCCCGGGTTACAAGCCATGATGGAGATGTGTAATCTCCAGGCTTAAAAACAGGATACTTCAAGGGCCAGATGTAGGGGAGTGGTATCAGGAGACAGATATTTAGTTTTGTGTGGTCCCAGAGGCATTTGACAGGGCCACTGTGAGATAGAGGAAACTAGACTAGATGGTTCCTTGGCCTGATACAGCATGGCTCTTCTTATGTTCTTATGGTCTGAAAGTGAGCTGTATTGTACAGCTGCATTGTTTTAATGTACCTTTAGAAAGTGACATTTTGTGACTAAAGCCTAAGTAGTACAGCTAACTATGTTACTCATAACTAGATATTTATAGTAAAATAGTATGGTCAAAGTAGGAGTTTCAAGAAGTTGGTAACAACCTGGAACATACTGTCTTTATTGGAAAAAAAGATTGAAAACCCCTTTCTTAAGAATATGACACAAATATGGAATATATATAGAAATATATTCATGCCATTTGTCTCTCCTTCACATCCTGTTACAGAATTAGAGAATTAGAGAATTATCCAGGGGATTTGAAACCAGGTTTAGAGAAGATATTAGCAGGAACGCAGGTTGTTAGAATAAAAGATGGGAAGGAGAAATGACATTTTGGGAATGTTAGAGTTATCATGGTTTAATGTTACATGGTTGAATGGGTGAAAAGGAAAGATGACTGTAAAGAGTTTTCAAAGTTTGAAGAAATGGTATTACAAAAAGAAAAAGAAGGTAGAAGTAAAAGAATGAAGGGAGAGATAAGTAAAATGTATAAAATGTTATTAGAAGTAGAGGACCAAGAAGAGGATTTAAAAATACTATGGAAAGCTGATTTTGGGGAAGAATTAAATAATGCAAATGCGATAAAAGAATGTGAAATAAAAGAATTATAAAATGTATGTCTATGAATAAATGAATTTTAATAAATTGGCTTGGAGAATATTTGTGTATATACAGTGGTATATCTAATTACAAAATTAATCTGTCCCAAATGTATTTTCGCAACCTGAAATTTTCATAACTCAAAGCAGAGGTTCCCATAGAAATGCATTGGAAATGAATTAATCCATTCCAAGTGGGAAATCACCTCCCCAAGAAATAAAGAAACACAGTAGCAGGAAAGCAAACAACAGAAGATGAGCAACCTACCTATAACCACTTGAGAAATCCACCAAAAATTCCTCAAAAGTCCCCAAAATGATGCCAAGTATTTCCAAAACAGGCAGTTTGAAAATGTCATGGAAAAAAAGAAGCTCCAATTCTCAGTTTTCCTTTAAAAATGGCTCCCTCTTCCCCCTAATAGCAGCAAGTCCCCAAAAGTCCCCAAAATGGTGAGAATTATTTCCAAAATGTGCAGTTTGAAAAGGTCATTTAAAAAAATAAGCAGCCCAGGTTCTCAGCTTCCTTTTTCAAAATTGCAGCACTGTAGTTGGGTGGCCACAAAATGGCAGTATTGCTATTGCAAACAAGAAATCTTTCCTTTCCTTTTGCCTTTCATAACTCAAAAAAGGCTTTCCACCGGTAAGTTGAAATTTCCATGTGTTCGTGGATTTCTATTTGTAATTTGAATTTTTCGTAACTCGAGATATACGTAACTTGAGCTCTCTCTCTCTCTCTCTCTCTCTCTCTCTCTCTGCGCGCGTGTGTGTGTGACTTGTGTGTGATAGCACTTAACACTAATGAAATTGAATTGTATGGACAAAAAAAA
>JAHTLZ010003909.1:0-12750 GCA_023846285.1 Phrynocephalus versicolor
GGCTATTATAATGGCACTCTTTATTATCCATAATTTTCAGTATCCGCTGGTCAGTGGGGAGGGGGGCTTGGGACCGATTCCCCCAAGGAAAAGGGCGTCCTACTGGCGTTAAGATTTATAAGGAGGATGGGAAATGAGTCGGTGGGGGGGGCAGGAAGGGAACGTGCGTTGGTATTTTTGTTGATATCCTCACGGGGAGGGGGGGCTTCATTTGGACACATTGATGGCTCCAAAAGGCAGCCACCAGGGTGACCGACCGGGGACGGGTTCTAACCACGCCGATCTGTTCGCCGCGTTTTGTATAACGTGAATGCATCTCCTCCTGCCTGCACTTCACAATTCAAGGGAGGGCTTTTGTGTTCTTCTTTTCTTTCGCTCCTTTGTTGACTTTCTGGCATGTGTGTGTGTGTGTGTGTTGTGTTTGTGTCGGCCGTGAAAGGCACGCTTCTCTACGAGGAGGCGACCTTGCCTGGAAAAAACCGTTCATTGTGTTCGCCGTGGCTTTGCAGGTTCTAGAGGCGTTCCAAACCCGTTAATTTTATTTTTTTTACAAAGCATTTTTTTTTACACACATTTCAGGGCTGCTTTTCCTCCACCTCCGCCGCCGCCAACCCCTCAAATTCTCCCCTTAATTGATTTCTACGTTCAGAACACACACCTCCCTGCTCTGTTTTCCATCTAAGTTCCTTGAACTCTGGATTATCCTGAACAAAGCTGGGCAAGGCACGCACTTGACATGTTGAACTCCACTCCACGCTAGAGAGCTGTTCCGGGCGAGCTCCTGAGCCCCAAACCATCTCTGCATTATAATTGTGATTCTGGGAAAAAACACCACTTGATTTTTTCCCCTCCTCTCTTCTGCACGGATTGTCCCCGTTTTCATCGTGCGTCCACCCTCCCGCGGAACACCAAGGCCGGGTCGTCATAAGAACCTAAGAACCTAAGAAGAGCCCTGCTGGATCAGGCCAAAGGCCCATCTAGTCCAGCTTCCTGGAAATCTCAGTGGCCCCACCAAATGCCTCTGGGAGCGCCCAAGACTAGATCTCTGTCTCCTGATAGTCCACTCCCCTGCATCTGGCCCTTGAAGGACCCCGGTTGTAAGCCTGGAGATGACACACATCTCCCCATCATGGTTTGTCCCCTGGGATGATGGACTTTTCCTCCAGGAATCTGTCCCATCCCCTTTTGAAGGCATCCAGGCCAGATGCCATCACCACCTCCTGTGGCAGGGAGTTCCACCAACTAACAACGCACTGGGTGGGAAAAAAATATGTTGTCTGTTCTCACTCTCCCAGCCCTCAGTTTGGGTGGATGTTCCCTCGTTCTGGTATTTTGGGAGAGGGAGAAGAGCGTCCCTCTCTCCACTTGACTTATGCCCTGTGACCGGTGTTCCCACATATCTCCGCCAAAATTGTTCCTCTCCTCTTCCCTTCCCGGGGAGACCTCTTCGGAGCCTCTGGGGAACACGGACACCTCTGGGCACCGTGAGGCAGGCGAAGGACCCCTCTGTCCGTGCCAGGGCGAATTGTACGTCAGTGCCGTGTCTGCCAAAATGCCGAGGAGACATCCGGGTTGTAGGCCTGCGACGCAGCTGGGTCCTTCTTTTCAGAGAGCAGGGAAGCTGTCCTACAAAGGCAGGATCCGCCCTCCCCATCATCTCCGGGCGCAGAGCAGGCGGCAGATTCCGGCCGAAGACCAGGAAAAAAAACTTCCCGACTGTTAGAGCGATACAACGGTATCCACAAACCTCAGGAGGGGTAGAGCGCTCCAGCGCTGTGGCGGCACACATCAGGAAGTTAGATCTTTCTCCTTAGACCCAGCCTTTTCCCACTAAAGAAGCTTGAGTCTGTCCATCATGGCACGCCGCATTGGGACGCTCCGAATCACCGGGGGCTTACTTGAAGCTGTAACTGTTCTGCGCGTACCTTCTTTCGCACAAGCGCAGACTCACTGCTGCTGGACGTGCAGATGGGAGCTGGCCAATGGGAGAAACGTTTGCAGCGTCGAGGCCGGTGCTGGCAGCAGGGCCTGGAGTAAAATCAAGGGAAATGGCACGCCGGCTAAAATCCCCTCAAAATAAAGTAAGTTACTTCGAGGTACAAACTGGAGCCGTTTCAGAGGAGAAGAATATGGGGACTAGAAAACCAAGCCCTCAGCAGAAAAACAGAAATAACCAGGCTTATTATTTATTTGTTTGTTTGTTTATTTGTTATAATTCTATACTGCCCATCTTCCGGACTGAACTCTGGTCGGTTTACAATTAAAACAAGACTGCAAAAGACAAAAACAAAGATGGAGGGCAGGTAGAAGAGCCCTTTTCAAATATTCGAAAGATTGCCCTACAGAGGAGGGACGGGAAGCTCCTGTCAACCAAGAGTGGCAGTAGGACCCTCGTATCCACGGGATCCATATCAGCTGATTCACGGGGGGTGGTGGAAAGCAAAGACAAACCGCGGAAATATACACTTATTAAGACGGGCTTGCAAGATCCAGCCACTCCAGGGAGCCAGAGACTCTGCTATGTAGGACGTTGGCTATAAGAACCGCGTTTGCTATCACCCGCATTTTTCAGCATCCACGGCGACAGGGATCCTTCCGCCTCTTTTCATGCCAGTGTACGGCTGACAAGGTACGGGGCCCCTTTTCCAAGGAGAAAGGCAGGGTAAAAATATACAAAATAAATAAACTCTGCCGATGGCGGCCGAGGGCCTTGTGCGCGTCGGGGGGGGTGAGTTTTAAATATTTCGCCTGGGGAAACCCTGCATCTAGGAGAGCGAGTGTGTGTCGGCGCCGCTGTTTGCGGCTGGCGGTGCTCGCAGCTCGTGCGAGACAAGGAATATGAAAGGCAGGGAGAGCGCATTAAAATTTCAGCAACCTCAAAACCACCAGGGAAACATAAGCGCAGTTGAGAAATCAAATCATAAAGCGATGGGAGGTTGTCGGGGGGGGGGGGCAGAGACTTGCTCTCTCTCGCTCTCTCTCTCTATTTCTCAAGACGGTTTCTTTTTAAACAAGCGTGCAAACACACAAGGAGTCTCTCTCTTCCTCTGTCGTTCGTGTCTCTATCTCAGGCTCTCAAATTTAACAGAATTGGGACATGTTCTCATTTACGGAGCGCAATACTGCCGTATTCAGAAGAGAGTTGACATTCACCCCTTTCCCCCCTGGCTTATTTGCCCCATTATGAATAAACGTCCCCGTATGTGTCCTAACGAGCATCTAAAGCAGGCGTGTCCAAACTTCGGCCCGCCTGATGTTTTGGACCACAACTCCCAGAATTCTAAGCTGAGCTTGCCAATGACAAAAGGACTGTGGGCGTTGCAGTCCAAAACATCTGGAGGGCCGAAGTTTGGACATACCTGATCTAAAGACGGTGCCGACAGGTACAAAAACCAGGTCATCGCGAGGTCAGTGGCGAGTTTTCTACTCTGGGCTGCGAGATCTCGAAAAGGCCCTCCCGTAACGAGCTGGTTTTTAGAACTCCTGAAGCACGTAAATTATTTATCTCCGTTTTAATGGTTCGTGACAACAATAAAGTTAAGTAAGATTCACCCCCTTTAAAAGACCGGCTTGGCACCAGTCCGCCACCAGTCTGATTTCAGCCAGGACGATCAAGCATCCTAACCCCGTGAAATGCTGGCGACATAGCAGGTGGCAGCTGGATTAACCGCTGGATCTCGCAGGGATCGAGGCCTCCGGTTGCGGAGCCGGGAGGTTGAGAGTTCAAATCCCCCTGCGGGTACTTCCTTGACAAGGCCTGAGTTAGATCATCTTCGGAGTTTCCTTCCAGCCCTGCTGTTCTAAAGATATTATTAAAATTCTGGACGGGTTGGGCTGTCAACAGGACTCCCTTCTCTGCTGATTCACAGTCTGGCAATATTTTTTTTCAATATTAAAAATATTTAAAATAGAATAGTAGAAATAATGATTTTGAAATATGACTGTTTTTTTTTAATATTAAAAATATTTAAAATAGAATAGTAGAAATAATGATTTCTAAATATGACTGTTTTTTTTAAATATTAAAAATATTTAAAATAGAATAGTAGAAATAATGATTTCTAAATATGACTACTAGGACTGGCCACTGGGGGGCGAGAGAGAACACACCATGGGTAGCAGCCGCTAGAGACATATACAGTGTTTTTCTGTGTATAAGACTATATATATATTTTCCCCCTAAAATGGTTAGACTCAAAATTGAGGGCCGTCATACACAGAAGCAAGCTGAGGAGAGAACCTGTGGTTTGGGGGTGGAAAGGGGGGTGGCGTCTTGTACATTGGGAGGAAATGTGGTACATCCCCAACGCAAGGCTAGACTGCAGGGGGCACCTTTATAAGCTGCCAATAAAAGACTCCTTTTTTTACATTCCCACCAGGTCCTCCCCACCAAACCTGGCCGCGAGGGAGACAGACCCTTTTATAGATCACATTTAGTGTTCGTGTTGGCTATCACCTGTGGAACTCCCTGCCGCAGGATGGGGTGATGGCCTCTGGCCTGGATCCCTTCCAAAGGGGATGGGACAGATTCCTGGAGGAAAAATCCATCATCCCAGGTGACAAACCATGATGGAGATGTGTCATCTCCAGGCTTAAAACCAGGGTACTTCAACGGCCAGGTGCACGGGAGAGGGATCAGGAGACAGAGATCTAATCTCGTGCGCTCCCGGATACATCTGGTGGGGCCACTGTGAGATCCAGGGAGCTGGACTAGATGGGCCTTTGGCCTGATCCAGCGTTGCTCTTCTTAGGTTCTTCGGTTCTTATCTGTGTTTCCCAGCATCTGCCAGGGGCCTTGCAACCGATTTCCCAACCCGCCCCGGCAGATACCGGGTGGACTTGGCTGTGTGTAGAATGTAGAAAAAAAATTTAAGGTGTTTGTACCCCTTCTGCTCCTACTAAACCACCCCAAACACCAGCACGGTCTCCAGATTTAAGAGGGTCTTGTAGGCAAAAAGGAGGCATAAGGAAGAACTCGCCCAGAAAATTCTTCTAAGGCACACCGATTCATAAAGGGGGTCCTTCCCTAAGTGCTTTTTTTTTGGGGGGGGGTGTCACATGTCCAGTCTTTATTCGCCCGCGCCTCTTCACATCTGAGGTTGCCTTTTACGAACACGTCAAGAGGTTAACAACGATTTTATTTTATTATTTTTCAGGCCTTGGGTCCGTGCCTCGGGGGGATCCCATTCTCGCCGACAAGGGGGTTCAAAAGCCCTCTCTTTTTTTGGGGACAGTTTTGAAACTGGGAAGTAGAGATGGGCACGACTCCAAAAAATGGTGTTTCTTTTGTCATTTAGGGGTCCGTTTCGGTTCGTTTTCGTGAGGTTTTTTAAAAAAAATTCATTTTCGTTTCGTTACATAACGAAACGAAAAAATGAAAACAAAACGAAAAATTGCTGTTTCGTTACCATTTAACACAATTCACTGTATTTGCTGTAACGAAAACGAAGCGGTCGACAATTTTTCGTGTTTCGGGTCATTTCGTTTCATTTTGGAGTCAAAATTTGTTTTTCGTTTCGTTACGTCATGAAACGAGAAAACGAAAACGAAAAATCGCTCGTTTCGTGCCAATCTCTACAGGGAAGTTTTCATTTTTGGAGGTTCTGGTTGGCGGTTTCCCGTCTGCTCTGGGAAGGACCGGCCGATCCGGATGCGCCCGGAGGGAAGACATATCAGAAAACACCCCTCCACCGTTCGGATGATCGGAAATGAAGGACACCCTTCCCCCCCCCCCCCAGAATCAGGAGTTCGGGCCGAAATGCTACAGGTCAAGACCCTCAAAGCAGGCGGAAAAAAGGTAGGTGCGAATTTCTAGCGGTTCCCGACACTCGAGTTTGTTTGGGGGGGGAGATGAGAAATATGAATAGGCTTCTTTTCATCAAGGTGGGCTCAGGCTTGGAGGATGTCCCGGGAGCCTCATCTGGGTCTTATTTTCATTTTTTTGTCGTTCCACAACCCGCCCATCGCAACCCAAACACGCCTTGCGCTTGAAGACGGCTCCGAAAGTAGGCCAGGTGGGAACCCGCTTTGCCTCTACCCTAAGGCGGCTCTTTTTTAGAAACTAATTATATGCCACATGGCGGCCGTGATTAATTAGGTCAAGGCAGCTGGAATGCCTGGCTTCCCTCTGGATCTCATCTTTGGCCTGTCCCATGCCACTCCAGCACCCCCCCACACCTTGCGGGAAAACTAGAGGGGTCTCTTCGGGACTGTAGCTGGGGCGTTTCTGGGGTGGCATGCGTCGGCCAGCGGCTCACCTGTTTGGCTGCGAGGGCCTCGTTGCCACCCGGCCACTCGAGAAACTGTGGCTTATGCCCAAGGACGGACCAACTCCATTTCGTGTGCCTAGGGTCAAGCAGGAGCTCCGGGTGCTGGATCTGGTGTGTGTGTGTCGGTGCGTATCGTACAGCGACTAAGAAATATCTTGGAATCAGCGTTGATCGGGAAACTGAGCTGCGGAGGAAAGATGCCAAGTTCGGGGCCTCTTTGGTCTTGAGAAAAGAAAGCCGAATGGAGACAGGGGGGAATCTTTTTTCAAATTTGTATTTTTTCAAATACGAAATCCAGGTGTCCTCGGTCACCCAAAAGCGCGGGGGCTCTTCAAGCCACACGGAGCCAGAATTTGGCCACCCGTCAGCAAAACAAAACAAAACAAAAAAACTTCCTCACTGTAAGAGTAGTACGACGACGGGAGGGGTTGAGCGCTCCAGCACTATAGCAGCATTTGAGGAGAAATGGGACCAAAGCTTTTTCGTCGGGTCCCAGCCTTGAGCAGATTCCCCCCCCCCAGGGGTTGAATTGATGTTGTAGTGGACATAATGCTGTTTTTTTTGGGGGGGGGGACAAGTTGGCCCTCACTGGATTTGGAGGTGGGGCTTCCCTTTCTTCCCTCTTGCAATCGCCTTAGGCTTTTTTGCCGCAGCATCGCCCCATCGGGCCCATCTAGGACGATTCCCAAGGTCCCTCTTACGCCCGGTATTTCTTAAAGACCCCCCCCCCTTTTGCAAAGTGTGCATCCAGCCCTTTTTATTGCCCCCCATGGGGGAAAAAGGTGTAAAACTTGCCCCCTCCCGAATCTCATTCCACCCTATTTGAGATCTTTTGTTGTTGTTGCAGTGGGACCCAAATATTTGCGTGGCCGCCCCCCCCCAGGGACCACCCCCCGTAAAAAAAAAACACCCAACCCCTTTGCTTGCGTGTCCCGATGGCTTTCTGGAGAAGGGTCATCCCCCTCCCCGGGACGTGGCACCGTGACCTTGGCGCATCCCCAGCATCCGCGGTTGCGCCCGGAGTGGGGAAGAGGGGGCTCCGGCGCGGTTGGGTGGATGGGGGGCGTCGCTGCTCCCCCAGACCCAAGCAAAAAGACTCCCCACCCCCTCTTTCCCAGATTTCTGGAGGAAAGAGAGCAACCCCGGGCGCCAGAAGACCCGCGTTGGAGAAGATGCCGCGGAAGGATGGAGGCGCGGCGGCAGCCGCCCGAGAACAAAAGGCGAAGAGGAGGAGGAGGAGGAGGAAGGCATCAGGCGACCCCCACCCCCTTTCACATGCCCGATCCCCCACCTCCAACCCCCGTTTTCCATGCCCGATCCTCCCCAACCCAAACAGGAGAGCCGATGGCTTTGGGGGCTCGCCTGGACCTCTCCAAAGGCGCGCCTCTCGGCTGGTTCTTCTCCCCCCGGCATCCGCGGAAGTTCCCCTCTCCCCACGGCGAAGGGGCTGGGCTGGAAGGGGGGTGGGAGGGCCAGTGGGAGCGCCCGCCCTTCGCCCATCGGCTGCCTGCCTCCTTCCTTCCTTCCTTCCCTCCCTCATCCTCATCATCCTCCTCCTTTCTCCTTTTTCCCTTGTCCTGCGCCCCGCGCGCAACGACGCACCGAAAAGTCTCCTTTCTCTCCGGGAGGCGGACGGAGCCCGTCCAGGGAGGAGGAGGAAGAGGAAGAGGAGGAGGAAGATGGGGTAAGGGGGAAGAGACAAAAGGGGCGCCCGCGGATACGGAGTCTGCCTCCCCCAAACCACCACCACCGCCCCGCATCCGCCCGACACGCAACCCTTTGGGCGCGGATGGCGGGGCGGCGCGATCCTTGCAGCCAAACCAAGCCAGACGGGGAGGTGGGGTGGCAAGGGGCCCGATCCTGCAGGGAGGGGGCTCTTTTTTGGGGGGTGGGGAATCCCCGGGTTTCCCTCGCTGGGGTGTGGCCGCCCTCCCCCCGCTTTGATCTTCCTCCTCCTCCTCTTTATCTCTTTCCCAGGGGTCACCTTCCACGGGGGCTCTCCACCCACCCACCCCTTTATTCCTTCCCACCCCCTTTGTGTGTGTGTGTGTGTGTGTGTGTCTGTTTGGAGGAGAGACCCCCCTTCTCCTCACCACGCCCTTCCAACTTTTTCCTCCTCCCCCCGCTCCCCAGCACGTGCGCATGGGGAAAGACGCGTGTCTCCAGGCGGTTAGGGTGGGGGGGCGGGGGGGCGGCGCGCAGGCGGGTCCCCTCTGCCTTGGGGAGGGGGGGTGACGATTGTCGGACTAGGTTGGTGAACAAGCCTGCCCCCCTCCCCAGTTTTATCTCTTTATCTCCGATGGAGACTTCCCCTTTAACTTTGGCTCAGGAGTGTGTGTCCCCCCCAATGCACCACACTACCCCCCCCACAAGGGTTGTTTTATGGGGGTTGCCCCCTCCTCCAATATCATACATGGGTAGAGGGAGATGCTTGGGGTGGCCCACCCTGAAAGCTTGGGGGTGCGGATGCTCCGAGGGAAGGGACCCCCCCCCCCAAAAAAAAAAACCACACACCCAGGAGCTGGCTTCAATTTAGACAGGGGGAGGTGATGTGCTGATGCATCCTCTCCCCGGCCGGTTCCCAGGAGGTGTGGTGCTGAGGCCAGCTGTGGAGGCGCTGAGACTCTTTTGCCCCCCCCCCCCCACCCTCTAGGGAAGCAGCCTAGCCCACCCCATCCCTCCTGGGTTGCTAGGGGGAAAGGGGGTCTCTCTTACACACAGAGGTGCAGACAAAGAGTACCCGTTTGGGGGGTCTCTTTTGAGGTCGGAGTGGGGCCTGGGCGGGGGAGTCCCCGGCTTCCCGGTTGTGGCTTGGTTGAGTTTCCAGTACCAACTTGGGGTGTGTGAGAGAGACAGTTGGGGGCCCCTTAAAAGTCTCTAAGCCACGTTGCCTTGCCCCATAGAAGTCTACCCAGGACCCCAAGTATTGCGGGGGGGGGGAACCAGTCCCATCGGGGACTCTAGGTAGGGCCTCACAAGAACCTAAGAAGAGCCCTGCTGGATCAGGCCAAAGGGCCATCTAGTCCAGCCTCCTGGATCTCACAGTGGCCCCACCAGATGCGTCCGGGAACGCGCGAGACTAGATCTCTGTCTCCCGATCCCACTCCCCTGCCTCTGGCCCTTGAAGGACCCCGGTTTTAAGCCTCGAGGTGACACATCTCCATCATGGTTTGTCACCTGGGATGATGGACTTTTCCTCCAGGAATCTGTCCCATCCCCCTTTGGAAGGCATCCAGGCCAGATGCCATCACCACACCCAACTCAAACCTGGGACCATAACCTTGCCAACATCCCCACCTCCTGTGGCAGGGAGTTCCACAGACCAACAACGCGCTGGGTGGAAAAAAATATATTTTCTTTTGCCTGTTCTTACTCTTCCAACCCACAGTTTGAGCGGATGTCCCCTAGTTCTGGTGTTTTGTGGGAGGGAGAAGAGCATCCCTCGATCCACTTGACTCGTGCCCTGCGTTACTTGTGTGAAACCTCTGGAACCGCCTGCCACAAGGTCCAAATTGGTGATTGATTCAGGCGCCTTTTAGGAAACCCTGCATGTCGGAAAGAGGGACAGTGAGGTTGAAGGATCCATGGGGTGAATTGAGAATGTTGAGTCCCAGGTTCAAGACATTGGCTGAAACTCCCTCCTTGATGCTCTCCCTTCCTCCGGCAGGGAGGCATTTTTGAGTCTGTGATTGGGATGTTTGAGCCGGCCACAGTGAGCGAATGTAGAAATGTAACCCGGGAATACATGGTTGTTTAGCTAGCAGTAGCGTGCTTTGAGCCGGGTTTTGAAAAACCAAGGTTCTAGTCCTCATTTCCAATGTCACGCTGGCTGTGAGAATCAAGCCCGTTAAAGAGACCCCAGAAGAAAAAATGGGAGGGAACTTTGTATAGTTGTGAGGAGCCTCCCTTAGCAATGGTAGTGTATACTTAAATGTCGATAGGATGAAAACCCACCGGGTTATCCCCCAAACATCTCTTGTTTTCCTGCATTTCTGAAAGTGTCCCTTAGTTAATAGCTGTCGACGTTTCCCCCTTTACTTCTGCCTGCTTCCGTGATTTCATCCAAATTTGCGATGGCGGAGGAGTTTGATCTTTCATGTATCTTATTTATTAATTTATTTGATGGGTTGTTGGCTTTGATTGAGCTATACACTGCAAGAGTCTGGCCCAGAAGCCATACATTAGATTGATTAACATATTCAGGGACCGGAAAGCATAATTGAGCACACCTTAGCTCACTGCGGTTTCGCAGTGGACTCAGAAAGGATCAGCCCCACGAACACCCTGCTTCTCAGCTGGTGCGTGGTTCGATTGCGTAGGATCCATGGCGTTGAAAGAGAAATGCACGTGCGATCGTCCTTACGTGATTTCTTAAAGCAAACAACGTTGCAAGCGATCCGTTTTTCCGTAGGATCCCCGGGTCCACAAGGGAGCCCGCGGATACCGAAAAGCACGGATTAGAGCAAACTCTGTTTTAATCCGGGACTCTAGAGATTGGATGTTCATTGGCACCCTCTGGTGGCCAGGTCTGATGACTTCCTCTTCGAATATATGTTTACAGACCGCGCTTAACTGAATCAGCAGATACACAGCCCCACGGATAAGAGAGTCCAACTGTCTCTACCTGTAAGATTTTTCTTCTAATGTCTTAATATCTCCCAACCATGGATCAGCGGATCAGTGAATACCGATCCCGCTGATACAAGGGTCCTACTGGCTACATACACCCTCTGAAACATTGACACTCCCACCCATAGGGTGAGGCAGGATCCTTCCTTGGCTTTAGGGGTGCTTTCCTGCCGTAGAGACGGTCCACCCGAGGCGGTGAAGAAGAGACCAGGACTAAGAGGGCAAGGCAAGCAAGTTTCTAGTCCTCAAGTGATCAGTCCTGCTGACTCAGCTGTTTTTCTCAACTCGTCCCATTTTCCTTCTGGCTAAGAGGACGCCTCCAAGGTTAAAAACTGTCAGGAAGTGAAATCCTTCCCTCCTTTCCCCGTGAAGCCTCCGTAAATACCCCCTGCAGCAGAAGGCCTGCCCCAGTGGGGTAGAGAGGGGCTTGGGGGGCGGTGGGGCATCCGACCCGAAGGAGGGCGGAATCCTTCGCTAATTCATGCATGCTGGAAAGTTGGGGAGGGAGGTCTCCTTTTCCTCCCCTCGGGTAGAAAAATATGAAAAAAAAGATGAAAAGGAAAAAAAAATCCCAGAAATATATTATCCCACATTTCCTCGGGTGCAGTTGCCTGAAGTGGCCACTGGAGGGAGACAGAAACCAGGATTTGGATATTATTTACTGGCGAAAGATATTTCTCATGGTGCCATTCCCAGACGGAGCCACAAGAGGGCGCCAGAGACCGGGTGGAATGGGTCTGAAAACACTGTTTGCTCTTATCCACGTTTTCCCACATCCGTGGAGAGGGGGGAAACTCGGCAAGGATCCCCGACAGCAATGGTCGGTGAACCTTCGGCACACAGGACATTTTGGGCCGCAATCCCCAGAACCCCGAGCCTAGGTTGCCGACGACGAAGGACGATGGGAGTTGTGATCCGAAACATCACCCGGCGTGCCGACGGTTCGCTTTCGCTGCCCTACAGGATATAGGAGTCCTCCTCCTGTTTGGAGACGACCGTAAAAGCCGGGCCCCGAGTCGGGCGGGCCCTAAACCATTCCCCTCTCGCGTCGGGACTAAGGCCTCCGGAAGGGGTCGCCCCAACGTCTTGAGAACGGTGGGCACAGCCGACCGTGAAAAGCATAATTCCAAAAGCACGGAGCAAAACCTCTTGTTCTCCAGCAGGAGAAGGAATAACGGCTGGTTTTTTTTTGTGTGTGTGTGTGCGGAGGAGAGCGCTTGGCAGGGGTCGAGGGCCAGATCTATTTTAACCCGGCGGGTGCGAAACCGAGGCATCCGGATCCACGAGAGACGGCCGTCCGTGGCCAATCGGAATCCCCGCTTTCCTTTCGCGGCCTCCCTTTTCCCAGGCTATTTTTAACCGCAGGAGCCCTCCGCGGCCGGCCCCTGGCGCATGCTTCGGGCAAGAGGAAGAGGTCAGGACGTGTGCGAGGGCGCCCGTCGACGTCCTGCCGCGAAGGCTTTCTGCGGAAGGGGATGGTGGCCGGTGGAACTCCCCGCCGCATGAGCGGAGTTTTCCTTTGGTTTTCCGATGGGAGCCAGGTGCTCTCATCCACGCTTCTTGGTATCTGCGGGGTGTTGGTGGGCGCTTCTCGAGAGGAGGAGGCCAGCACGGGCTCTTCAATGGGAGCCAGAGACCATGCATAATGTCAGCTATTAGAACTAGAGTTAGCTATCATCCAGGCTTCTGCTATCTGCGGGGTGGGGGTGGGCGTATTTCGAAAGAGATTAAAAGAAATCTTAGAAATGGGCGTTTCTCGAGACGAGGAGGCCAGCACGGGTTCCTCAATGGGAGCCCGAGACCACGCATAATGTCGGCTAGTAGAACCAGAGTTCGCTATCATCCACGCTTC
>JAHTLZ010003910.1:0-12755 GCA_023846285.1 Phrynocephalus versicolor
GGCTATTATAATGGCACTCTTTATTATCCATAATTTTCAGTATCCGCGGGGCAGTGGGGAGGGGGGCTTGGGACCGATTCCCCCAAGGAAAAGGGCGTCCTACTGGCGTTAAGATTTATAAGGAGGATGGGAAATGAGTCGGTGGGGGGGGCAGGAAGGGAACGTGCGTTGGTATTTTTGTTGATATCCTCACGGGGAGGGGGGGCTTCATTTGGACACATTGATGGCTCCAAAAGGCAGCCACCAGGGTGACCGACCGGGGACGGGTTCTAACCACGCCGATCTGTTCGCCGCGTTTTGTATAACGTGAATGCATCTCCTCCTGCCTGCACTTCACAATTCAAGGGAGGGCTTTTGTGTTCTTCTTTTCTTTCGCTCCTTTGTTGACTTTCTGGCATGTGTGTGTGTGTGTGTGTTGTGTTTGTGTCGGCCGTGAAAGGCACGCTTCTCTACGAGGAGGCGACCTTGCCTGGAAAAAACCGTTCATTGTGTTCGCCGTGGCTTTGCAGGTTCTAGAGGCGTTCCAAACCCGTTAATTTTATTTTTTTTACAAAGCATTTTTTTTTACACACATTTCAGGGCTGCTTTTCCTCCACCTCCGCCGCCGCCAACCCCTCAAATTCTCCCCTTAATTGATTTCTACGTTCAGAACACACACCTCCCTGCTCTGTTTTCCATCTAAGTTCCTTGAACTCTGGATTATCCTGAACAAAGCTGGGCAAGGCACGCACTTGACATGTTGAACTCCACTCCACGCTAGAGAGCTGTTCCGGGCGAGCTCCTGAGCCCCAAACCATCTCTGCATTATAATTGTGATTCTGGGAAAAAACACCACTTGATTTTTTCCCCTCCTCTCTTCTGCACGGATTGTCCCCGTTTTCATCGTGCGTCCACCCTCCCGCGGAACACCAAGGCCGGGTCGTCATAAGAACCTAAGAACCTAAGAAGAGCCCTGCTGGATCAGGCCAAAGGCCCATCTAGTCCAGCTTCCTGGAAATCTCAGTGGCCCCACCAAATGCCTCTGGGAGCGCCCAAGACTAGATCTCTGTCTCCTGATAGTCCACTCCCCTGCATCTGGCCCTTGAAGGACCCCGGTTGTAAGCCTGGAGATGACACACATCTCCCCATCATGGTTTGTCCCCTGGGATGATGGACTTTTCCTCCAGGAATCTGTCCCATCCCCTTTTGAAGGCATCCAGGCCAGATGCCATCACCACCTCCTGTGGCAGGGAGTTCCACCAACTAACAACGCACTGGGTGGGAAAAAAATATGTTGTCTGTTCTCACTCTCCCAGCCCTCAGTTTGGGTGGATGTTCCCTCGTTCTGGTATTTTGGGAGAGGGAGAAGAGCGTCCCTCTCTCCACTTGACTTATGCCCTGTGACCGGTGTTCCCACATATCTCCGCCAAAATTGTTCCTCTCCTCTTCCCTTCCCGGGGAGACCTCTTCGGAGCCTCTGGGGAACACGGACACCTCTGGGCACCGTGAGGCAGGCGAAGGACCCCTCTGTCCGTGCCAGGGCGAATTGTACGTCAGTGCCGTGTCTGCCAAAATGCCGAGGAGACATCCGGGTTGTAGGCCTGCGACGCAGCTGGGTCCTTCTTTTCAGAGAGCAGGGAAGCTGTCCTACAAAGGCAGGATCCGCCCTCCCCATCATCTCCGGGCGCAGAGCAGGCGGCAGATTCCGGCCGAAGACCAGGAAAAAAAACTTCCCGACTGTTAGAGCGATACAACGGTATCCACAAACCTCAGGAGGGGTAGAGCGCTCCAGCGCTGTGGCGGCACACATCAGGAAGTTAGATCTTTCTCCTTAGACCCAGCCTTTTCCCACTAAAGAAGCTTGAGTCTGTCCATCATGGCACGCCGCATTGGGACGCTCCGAATCACCGGGGGCTTACTTGAAGCTGTAACTGTTCTGCGCGTACCTTCTTTCGCACAAGCGCAGACTCACTGCTGCTGGACGTGCAGATGGGAGCTGGCCAATGGGAGAAACGTTTGCAGCGTCGAGGCCGGTGCTGGCAGCAGGGCCTGGAGTAAAATCAAGGGAAATGGCACGCCGGCTAAAATCCCCTCAAAATAAAGTAAGTTACTTCGAGGTACAAACTGGAGCCGTTTCAGAGGAGAAGAATATGGGGACTAGAAAACCAAGCCCTCAGCAGAAAAACAGAAATAACCAGGCTTATTATTTATTTGTTTGTTTGTTTATTTGTTATAATTCTATACTGCCCATCTTCCGGACTGAACTCTGGTCGGTTTACAATTAAAACAAGACTGCAAAAGACAAAAACAAAGATGGAGGGCAGGTAGAAGAGCCCTTTTCAAATATTCGAAAGATTGCCCTACAGAGGAGGGACGGGAAGCTCCTGTCAACCAAGAGTGGCAGTAGGACCCTCGTATCCACGGGATCCATATCAGCTGATTCACGGGGGGTGGTGGAAAGCAAAGACAAACCGCGGAAATATACACTTATTAAGACGGGCTTGCAAGATCCAGCCACTCCAGGGAGCCAGAGACTCTGCTATGTAGGACGTTGGCTATAAGAACCGCGTTTGCTATCACCCGCATTTTTCAGCATCCACGGCGACAGGGATCCTTCCGCCTCTTTTCATGCCAGTGTACGGCTGACAAGGTACGGGGCCCCTTTTCCAAGGAGAAAGGCAGGGTAAAAATATACAAAATAAATAAACTCTGCCGATGGCGGCCGAGGGCCTTGTGCGCGTCGGGGGGGGTGAGTTTTAAATATTTCGCCTGGGGAAACCCTGCATCTAGGAGAGCGAGTGTGTGTCGGCGCCGCTGTTTGCGGCTGGCGGTGCTCGCAGCTCGTGCGAGACAAGGAATATGAAAGGCAGGGAGAGCGCATTAAAATTTCAGCAACCTCAAAACCACCAGGGAAACATAAGCGCAGTTGAGAAATCAAATCATAAAGCGATGGGAGGTTGTCGGGGGGGGGGGGCAGAGACTTGCTCTCTCTCGCTCTCTCTCTCTATTTCTCAAGACGGTTTCTTTTTAAACAAGCGTGCAAACACACAAGGAGTCTCTCTCTTCCTCTGTCGTTCGTGTCTCTATCTCAGGCTCTCAAATTTAACAGAATTGGGACATGTTCTCATTTACGGAGCGCAATACTGCCGTATTCAGAAGAGAGTTGACATTCACCCCTTTCCCCCCTGGCTTATTTGCCCCATTATGAATAAACGTCCCCGTATGTGTCCTAACGAGCATCTAAAGCAGGCGTGTCCAAACTTCGGCCCGCCTGATGTTTTGGACCACAACTCCCAGAATTCTAAGCTGAGCTTGCCAATGACAAAAGGACTGTGGGCGTTGCAGTCCAAAACATCTGGAGGGCCGAAGTTTGGACATACCTGATCTAAAGACGGTGCCGACAGGTACAAAAACCAGGTCATCGCGAGGTCAGTGGCGAGTTTTCTACTCTGGGCTGCGAGATCTCGAAAAGGCCCTCCCGTAACGAGCTGGTTTTTAGAACTCCTGAAGCACGTAAATTATTTATCTCCGTTTTAATGGTTCGTGACAACAATAAAGTTAAGTAAGATTCACCCCCTTTAAAAGACCGGCTTGGCACCAGTCCGCCACCAGTCTGATTTCAGCCAGGACGATCAAGCATCCTAACCCCGTGAAATGCTGGCGACATAGCAGGTGGCAGCTGGATTAACCGCTGGATCTCGCAGGGATCGAGGCCTCCGGTTGCGGAGCCGGGAGGTTGAGAGTTCAAATCCCCCTGCGGGTACTTCCTTGACAAGGCCTGAGTTAGATCATCTTCGGAGTTTCCTTCCAGCCCTGCTGTTCTAAAGATATTATTAAAATTCTGGACGGGTTGGGCTGTCAACAGGACTCCCTTCTCTGCTGATTCACAGTCTGGCAATATTTTTTTTCAATATTAAAAATATTTAAAATAGAATAGTAGAAATAATGATTTTGAAATATGACTGTTTTTTTTTAATATTAAAAATATTTAAAATAGAATAGTAGAAATAATGATTTCTAAATATGACTGTTTTTTTTAAATATTAAAAATATTTAAAATAGAATAGTAGAAATAATGATTTCTAAATATGACTACTAGGACTGGCCACTGGGGGGCGAGAGAGAACACACCATGGGTAGCAGCCGCTAGAGACATATACAGTGTTTTTCTGTGTATAAGACTATATATATATTTTCCCCCTAAAATGGTTAGACTCAAAATTGAGGGCCGTCATACACAGAAGCAAGCTGAGGAGAGAACCTGTGGTTTGGGGGTGGAAAGGGGGGTGGCGTCTTGTACATTGGGAGGAAATGTGGTACATCCCCAACGCAAGGCTAGACTGCAGGGGGCACCTTTATAAGCTGCCAATAAAAGACTCCTTTTTTTACATTCCCACCAGGTCCTCCCCACCAAACCTGGCCGCGAGGGAGACAGACCCTTTTATAGATCACATTTAGTGTTCGTGTTGGCTATCACCTGTGGAACTCCCTGCCGCAGGATGGGGTGATGGCCTCTGGCCTGGATCCCTTCCAAAGGGGATGGGACAGATTCCTGGAGGAAAAATCCATCATCCCAGGTGACAAACCATGATGGAGATGTGTCATCTCCAGGCTTAAAACCAGGGTACTTCAACGGCCAGGTGCACGGGAGAGGGATCAGGAGACAGAGATCTAATCTCGTGCGCTCCCGGATACATCTGGTGGGGCCACTGTGAGATCCAGGGAGCTGGACTAGATGGGCCTTTGGCCTGATCCAGCGTTGCTCTTCTTAGGTTCTTCGGTTCTTATCTGTGTTTCCCAGCATCTGCCAGGGGCCTTGCAACCGATTTCCCAACCCGCCCCGGCAGATACCGGGTGGACTTGGCTGTGTGTAGAATGTAGAAAAAAAATTTAAGGTGTTTGTACCCCTTCTGCTCCTACTAAACCACCCCAAACACCAGCACGGTCTCCAGATTTAAGAGGGTCTTGTAGGCAAAAAGGAGGCATAAGGAAGAACTCGCCCAGAAAATTCTTCTAAGGCACACCGATTCATAAAGGGGGTCCTTCCCTAAGTGCTTTTTTTTTGGGGGGGGGTGTCACATGTCCAGTCTTTATTCGCCCGCGCCTCTTCACATCTGAGGTTGCCTTTTACGAACACGTCAAGAGGTTAACAACGATTTTATTTTATTATTTTTCAGGCCTTGGGTCCGTGCCTCGGGGGGATCCCATTCTCGCCGACAAGGGGGTTCAAAAGCCCTCTCTTTTTTTGGGGACAGTTTTGAAACTGGGAAGTAGAGATGGGCACGACTCCAAAAAATGGTGTTTCTTTTGTCATTTAGGGGTCCGTTTCGGTTCGTTTTCGTGAGGTTTTTTAAAAAAAATTCATTTTCGTTTCGTTACATAACGAAACGAAAAAATGAAAACAAAACGAAAAATTGCTGTTTCGTTACCATTTAACACAATTCACTGTATTTGCTGTAACGAAAACGAAGCGGTCGACAATTTTTCGTGTTTCGGGTCATTTCGTTTCATTTTGGAGTCAAAATTTGTTTTTCGTTTCGTTACGTCATGAAACGAGAAAACGAAAACGAAAAATCGCTCGTTTCGTGCCAATCTCTACAGGGAAGTTTTCATTTTTGGAGGTTCTGGTTGGCGGTTTCCCGTCTGCTCTGGGAAGGACCGGCCGATCCGGATGCGCCCGGAGGGAAGACATATCAGAAAACACCCCTCCACCGTTCGGATGATCGGAAATGAAGGACACCCTTCCCCCCCCCCCCCAGAATCAGGAGTTCGGGCCGAAATGCTACAGGTCAAGACCCTCAAAGCAGGCGGAAAAAAGGTAGGTGCGAATTTCTAGCGGTTCCCGACACTCGAGTTTGTTTGGGGGGGGAGATGAGAAATATGAATAGGCTTCTTTTCATCAAGGTGGGCTCAGGCTTGGAGGATGTCCCGGGAGCCTCATCTGGGTCTTATTTTCATTTTTTTGTCGTTCCACAACCCGCCCATCGCAACCCAAACACGCCTTGCGCTTGAAGACGGCTCCGAAAGTAGGCCAGGTGGGAACCCGCTTTGCCTCTACCCTAAGGCGGCTCTTTTTTAGAAACTAATTATATGCCACATGGCGGCCGTGATTAATTAGGTCAAGGCAGCTGGAATGCCTGGCTTCCCTCTGGATCTCATCTTTGGCCTGTCCCATGCCACTCCAGCACCCCCCCACACCTTGCGGGAAAACTAGAGGGGTCTCTTCGGGACTGTAGCTGGGGCGTTTCTGGGGTGGCATGCGTCGGCCAGCGGCTCACCTGTTTGGCTGCGAGGGCCTCGTTGCCACCCGGCCACTCGAGAAACTGTGGCTTATGCCCAAGGACGGACCAACTCCATTTCGTGTGCCTAGGGTCAAGCAGGAGCTCCGGGTGCTGGATCTGGTGTGTGTGTGTCGGTGCGTATCGTACAGCGACTAAGAAATATCTTGGAATCAGCGTTGATCGGGAAACTGAGCTGCGGAGGAAAGATGCCAAGTTCGGGGCCTCTTTGGTCTTGAGAAAAGAAAGCCGAATGGAGACAGGGGGGAATCTTTTTTCAAATTTGTATTTTTTCAAATACGAAATCCAGGTGTCCTCGGTCACCCAAAAGCGCGGGGGCTCTTCAAGCCACACGGAGCCAGAATTTGGCCACCCGTCAGCAAAACAAAACAAAACAAAAAAACTTCCTCACTGTAAGAGTAGTACGACGACGGGAGGGGTTGAGCGCTCCAGCACTATAGCAGCATTTGAGGAGAAATGGGACCAAAGCTTTTTCGTCGGGTCCCAGCCTTGAGCAGATTCCCCCCCCCCAGGGGTTGAATTGATGTTGTAGTGGACATAATGCTGTTTTTTTTGGGGGGGGGGACAAGTTGGCCCTCACTGGATTTGGAGGTGGGGCTTCCCTTTCTTCCCTCTTGCAATCGCCTTAGGCTTTTTTGCCGCAGCATCGCCCCATCGGGCCCATCTAGGACGATTCCCAAGGTCCCTCTTACGCCCGGTATTTCTTAAAGACCCCCCCCCCTTTTGCAAAGTGTGCATCCAGCCCTTTTTATTGCCCCCCATGGGGGAAAAAGGTGTAAAACTTGCCCCCTCCCGAATCTCATTCCACCCTATTTGAGATCTTTTGTTGTTGTTGCAGTGGGACCCAAATATTTGCGTGGCCGCCCCCCCCCAGGGACCACCCCCCGTAAAAAAAAAACACCCAACCCCTTTGCTTGCGTGTCCCGATGGCTTTCTGGAGAAGGGTCATCCCCCTCCCCGGGACGTGGCACCGTGACCTTGGCGCATCCCCAGCATCCGCGGTTGCGCCCGGAGTGGGGAAGAGGGGGCTCCGGCGCGGTTGGGTGGATGGGGGGCGTCGCTGCTCCCCCAGACCCAAGCAAAAAGACTCCCCACCCCCTCTTTCCCAGATTTCTGGAGGAAAGAGAGCAACCCCGGGCGCCAGAAGACCCGCGTTGGAGAAGATGCCGCGGAAGGATGGAGGCGCGGCGGCAGCCGCCCGAGAACAAAAGGCGAAGAGGAGGAGGAGGAGGAGGAAGGCATCAGGCGACCCCCACCCCCTTTCACATGCCCGATCCCCCACCTCCAACCCCCGTTTTCCATGCCCGATCCTCCCCAACCCAAACAGGAGAGCCGATGGCTTTGGGGGCTCGCCTGGACCTCTCCAAAGGCGCGCCTCTCGGCTGGTTCTTCTCCCCCCGGCATCCGCGGAAGTTCCCCTCTCCCCACGGCGAAGGGGCTGGGCTGGAAGGGGGGTGGGAGGGCCAGTGGGAGCGCCCGCCCTTCGCCCATCGGCTGCCTGCCTCCTTCCTTCCTTCCTTCCCTCCCTCATCCTCATCATCCTCCTCCTTTCTCCTTTTTCCCTTGTCCTGCGCCCCGCGCGCAACGACGCACCGAAAAGTCTCCTTTCTCTCCGGGAGGCGGACGGAGCCCGTCCAGGGAGGAGGAGGAAGAGGAAGAGGAGGAGGAAGATGGGGTAAGGGGGAAGAGACAAAAGGGGCGCCCGCGGATACGGAGTCTGCCTCCCCCAAACCACCACCACCGCCCCGCATCCGCCCGACACGCAACCCTTTGGGCGCGGATGGCGGGGCGGCGCGATCCTTGCAGCCAAACCAAGCCAGACGGGGAGGTGGGGTGGCAAGGGGCCCGATCCTGCAGGGAGGGGGCTCTTTTTTGGGGGGTGGGGAATCCCCGGGTTTCCCTCGCTGGGGTGTGGCCGCCCTCCCCCCGCTTTGATCTTCCTCCTCCTCCTCTTTATCTCTTTCCCAGGGGTCACCTTCCACGGGGGCTCTCCACCCACCCACCCCTTTATTCCTTCCCACCCCCTTTGTGTGTGTGTGTGTGTGTGTGTGTCTGTTTGGAGGAGAGACCCCCCTTCTCCTCACCACGCCCTTCCAACTTTTTCCTCCTCCCCCCGCTCCCCAGCACGTGCGCATGGGGAAAGACGCGTGTCTCCAGGCGGTTAGGGTGGGGGGGCGGGGGGGCGGCGCGCAGGCGGGTCCCCTCTGCCTTGGGGAGGGGGGGTGACGATTGTCGGACTAGGTTGGTGAACAAGCCTGCCCCCCTCCCCAGTTTTATCTCTTTATCTCCGATGGAGACTTCCCCTTTAACTTTGGCTCAGGAGTGTGTGTCCCCCCCAATGCACCACACTACCCCCCCACAAGGGTTGTTTTATGGGGGTTGCCCCCTCCTCCAATATCATACATGGGTAGAGGGAGATGCTTGGGGTGGCCCACCCTGAAAGCTTGGGGGTGCGGATGCTCCGAGGGAAGGGACCCCCCCCCCCAAAAAAAAAAACCACACACCCAGGAGCTGGCTTCAATTTAGACAGGGGGAGGTGATGTGCTGATGCATCCTCTCCCCGGCCGGTTCCCAGGAGGTGTGGTGCTGAGGCCAGCTGTGGAGGCGCTGAGACTCTTTTGCCCCCCCCCCCCCACCCTCTAGGGAAGCAGCCTAGCCCACCCCATCCCTCCTGGGTTGCTAGGGGGAAAGGGGGTCTCTCTTACACACAGAGGTGCAGACAAAGAGTACCCGTTTGGGGGGTCTCTTTTGAGGTCGGAGTGGGGCCTGGGCGGGGGAGTCCCCGGCTTCCCGGTTGTGGCTTGGTTGAGTTTCCAGTACCAACTTGGGGTGTGTGAGAGAGACAGTTGGGGGCCCCTTAAAAGTCTCTAAGCCACGTTGCCTTGCCCCATAGAAGTCTACCCAGGACCCCAAGTATTGCGGGGGGGGGGAACCAGTCCCATCGGGGACTCTAGGTAGGGCCTCACAAGAACCTAAGAAGAGCCCTGCTGGATCAGGCCAAAGGGCCATCTAGTCCAGCCTCCTGGATCTCACAGTGGCCCCACCAGATGCGTCCGGGAACGCGCGAGACTAGATCTCTGTCTCCCGATCCCACTCCCCTGCCTCTGGCCCTTGAAGGACCCCGGTTTTAAGCCTCGAGGTGACACATCTCCATCATGGTTTGTCACCTGGGATGATGGACTTTTCCTCCAGGAATCTGTCCCATCCCCCTTTGGAAGGCATCCAGGCCAGATGCCATCACCACACCCAACTCAAACCTGGGACCATAACCTTGCCAACATCCCCACCTCCTGTGGCAGGGAGTTCCACAGACCAACAACGCGCTGGGTGGAAAAAAATATATTTTCTTTTGCCTGTTCTTACTCTTCCAACCCACAGTTTGAGCGGATGTCCCCTAGTTCTGGTGTTTTGTGGGAGGGAGAAGAGCATCCCTCGATCCACTTGACTCGTGCCCTGCGTTACTTGTGTGAAACCTCTGGAACCGCCTGCCACAAGGTCCAAATTGGTGATTGATTCAGGCGCCTTTTAGGAAACCCTGCATGTCGGAAAGAGGGACAGTGAGGTTGAAGGATCCATGGGGTGAATTGAGAATGTTGAGTCCCAGGTTCAAGACATTGGCTGAAACTCCCTCCTTGATGCTCTCCCTTCCTCCGGCAGGGAGGCATTTTTGAGTCTGTGATTGGGATGTTTGAGCCGGCCACAGTGAGCGAATGTAGAAATGTAACCCGGGAATACATGGTTGTTTAGCTAGCAGTAGCGTGCTTTGAGCCGGGTTTTGAAAAACCAAGGTTCTAGTCCTCATTTCCAATGTCACGCTGGCTGTGAGAATCAAGCCCGTTAAAGAGACCCCAGAAGAAAAAATGGGAGGGAACTTTGTATAGTTGTGAGGAGCCTCCCTTAGCAATGGTAGTGTATACTTAAATGTCAATGGGATGAAAACCCACCGGGTTATCCCCCAAACATCTCTTGTTTTCCTGCATTTCTGAAAGTGACCCTCGGTTGTTAATAGCTGTCGACGTTTCCCCCTTTACTTCTGCCTGCTTCCGTGATTTCATCCAAATTTGCGATGGCGGAGGAGTTTGATCTTTCATGTATCTTATTTATTAATTTATTTGATGGGTTGTTGGCTTTGATTGAGCTATACACTGCAAGAGTCTGGCCCAGAAGCCATACATTAGATTGATTAACATATTCAGGGACCGGAAAGCATAATTGAGCACACCTTAGCTCACTGCGGTTTCGCAGTGGACTCAGAAAGGATCAGCCCCACGAACACCCTGCTTCTCAGCTGGTGCGTGGTTCGATTGCGTAGGATCCATGGCGTTGAAAGAGAAATGCACGTGCGATCGTCCTTACGTGATTTCTTAAAGCAAACAACGTTGCAAGCGATCCGTTTTTCCGTAGGATCCCCGGGTCCACAAGGGAGCCCGCGGATACCGAAAAGCACGGATTAGAGCAAACTCTGTTTTAATCCGGGACTCTAGAGATTGGATGTTCATTGGCACCCTCTGGTGGCCAGGTCTGATGACTTCCTCTTCGAATATATGTTTACAGACCGCGCTTAACTGAATCAGCAGATACACAGCCCCACGGATAAGAGAGTCCAACTGTCTCTACCTGTAAGATTTTTCTTCTAATGTCTTAATATCTCCCAACCATGGATCAGCGGATCAGTGAATACCGATCCCGCTGATACAAGGGTCCTACTGGCTACATACACCCTCTGAAACATTGACACTCCCACCCATAGGGTGAGGCAGGATCCTTCCTTGGCTTTAGGGGTGCTTTCTTGCCATAGAGACGGTCCACCCGAGGCGGTGAAGAAGAGAGACCAGGACAAAGAGAGTAAGGCAAGCAAGTTTCTAGTCCTCAAGTGATCAGTCCTGCTGACTCAGCTGTTTTTCTCAACTCGTCCCATTTTCCTTCTGGCTAAGAGGACGCCTCCAAGGTTAAAAACTGTCGGGAAGTGAAATCCTTCCCTCCTTTCCCCGTGAAGTCTCCGTAAATACCCCCTGCAGCAGAAGGCCTGCCCCAGTGGGGTAGAGAGGGGCTTGCGGGGCAGTGGGGCATCCGACCCGAAGGAGGGCGGAATCCTTCGCTAATTCATGCATGCTGGAAAGTTGGGGAGGGAGGTCTCCTTTTCCTCCCCTCGGGTAGAAAAATATGAAAAAAAAGATGAAAAGGAAAAAAAAATCCCAGAAATATATTATCCCACATTTCCTCGGGTGCAGTTGCCTGAAGTGGCCACTGGAGGGAGACAGAAACCAGGATTTGGATATTATTTACTGGCGAAAGATATTTCTCATGGTGCCATTCCCAGACGGAGCCACAAGAGGGCGCCAGAGACCGGGTGGAATGGGTCTGAAAACACTGTTTGCTCTTATCCACGTTTTCCCACATCCGCGGGGAGGGGGGGAAACTCGGCAAGGATCCCCGATAGCAGTGGCGGCGACCCTTCGGCACGCAGGACATTTTGGGCCGCAGTTCCCAGAACCCCGAGCCTAGGTGGCCGACGACAAAGGACGATGGGAGTTGTGATCCGAAACGTCACCCGGCGTGCCGACAGTTCGTTATCTTTGGCCTACAGGATACACGAGTCCTCCTCCTGTTTGGAGACGACCGTAAAAGCCGGGCCCCGAGTCGGGCGGGCCCTAAACCATTCCCCTCTCGCGTCGGGACGAAGGCCTCCGGAAGGGGTCGCCCCAACGTCTTGAGAACGGTGGGCACAGCCGACCGTGAAAAGCATAATTCCAAAAGCACGGAGCAAAACCTCTTGTTCTCCAGCAGGAGAAGGAATAACGGCTGGTTTTTTTTTGTGTGTGTGTGTGCGGAGGAGAGCGCTTGGCAGGGGTCGAGGGCCAGATCTATTTTAACCCGGCGGGTGCGAAACCGAGGCATCCGGATCCACGAGAGACGGCCGTCCGTGGCCAATCGGAATCCCCGCTTTCCTTTCGCGGCCTCCCTTTTCCCAGGCTATTTTTAACCGCAGGAGCCCTCCGCGGCCGGCCCCTGGCGCATGCTTCGGGCAAGAGGAAGAGGTCAGGACGTGTGCGAGGGCGCCCGTCGACGTCCTGCCGCGAAGGCTTTCTGCGGAAGGGGATGGTGGCCGGTGGAACTCCCCGCCGCATGAGCGGAGTTTTCCTTTGGTTTTCCGATGGGAGCCAGGTGCTCTCATCCACGCTTCTTGGTATCTGCGGGGTGTTGGTGGGCGCTTCTCAAGACGAGGAGGCCAGCACGGGCTCTTCAATGGGAGCCAGAGACCATGCATAATGTCAGCTATTAGAACTAGAGTTAGCTATCATCCACGCTTCTCGGTATCTGCGGGGTGGGGGTGGGCATATTTCAAAAGAGATTAAAAGAAATCTTAGAAACGGGTGTTTCTCGAGAGGAGGAGGCCAGCACAGGTTCCTCAACGGGAGGCCGAGACCATGCATAATGTCGGCTAGTAGAACCAGAGTTCGCTATCATCCACGCTTC
>JAHTLZ010003911.1:0-13313 GCA_023846285.1 Phrynocephalus versicolor
TGATGATGATGATGATGATGATGATGATGATGATGATGATGATGATGATGATGATGATGTAACCTGCTATCACCTCACCTCTGACTTATGGTGACCCTATGAATGAGATATCCCCTAAATATTCTACCCTCACCTGTCCGGTTCAGCTGTTATAAAGTCCAGCCTGTGTCTTCCTTTAGGGATTCAATCCAGTTAGCATATTTGTTCATCTTCTCTTCCTGCTGCCTCCAACCTTTTCCAGCAGCATTGTCTTTCCAGAGAGTCTTTCTTCTCATGATGTGCCCAAATTAGGACCAGCTCAATTTCAACATTTTTGTCTCCAAAGACAGTTCAGGCTTGATTTGCTCTAGGATCCAGCTCATCCACAAAGTACCATATTTCATAGGAATCTAGATTTCCCATACGGTATGTTCTGCATGCATATCATTCAGATATTTTCGTACATAGTCATCCGACTAGCAATCCTGAAAACTGATGAGAGGCTTCAGGTATAACTGTCACCTTGTTTGAGATAGTAACAGTGGCTGAAATCCTGTTTCTGTAATTATTTAGCATAAGGCCGACAACATCATAAAATATTTGACAATAAACATTCGTAATTCCCACCAAAGGTCCTGAGACCCCCCCAAAGAATTATTTTCTTGTGTTACTCTCTGATCGAATCTGGAAGTTGAGTCATGGCATCTTGACCATGCTTCTGTCTGTAGAAGTCCCATATGTACATGAAATACGTGTTCAGACACAGGTCCAGGAGCCAACATATCTGGTCTGGGTTGAGACTGCTTCTGGAGGTGAGGGTGCTATCTTCTCTTAGTCTTCTCTTTGCAGTTGTTAGGGCATTGGTGGTGGGAATGCTGGTAAAGAGAGATATAACATCAACGAATACCATGGTTTCGTCTGTATCCAGTTTCAGCTCCCTGATTTTAGAAACAAAACTCCTCTGAATTGTGCACATGGTGGTTCGTGAGTCCAACCAGTGGGGTTAGGATGGTCGCCAGGTATTTTGCAATGTTGTAAGTCACTGAATTTATACTGCTTATGATGAGTCTGTGGGGGATTCCTTGCTTGTGGATCTTGGGAAGTCCGTAAAAGCAGGTACAGAAGCAGCCTCAACCCAAAGCAGATGCTCCTGGACATGTGTCTGAACATTATGTATTTCATGAACAGAGGGGACTTCTACAGACAGAAGCATGGTTGTGTGTGCCATAGGTTCCCCAGTGCCACCAATTGTTGCAAACGTATACATGGAAGAAGTGGAGAAGAAAGCGCTCAACACCTTCTGAGGGACAACACCATCCCAGTGGTTCAGGTAGTGGGAGGCATATAAATTGTATAAATAAATAAATAAATAAATAATACCTGGGTGAAAATCAAGATTTGGGAAGTAGAGGCCTTTACAGACTGCATCAATGTGGTGGACCCTAATATTAAGTTCACTAGGGAACACACCGAAGACAACAGGCTGGCTTTCCTGGATTGTGCAGTGATCATCAGACCTGACTGTGGCCTGGGAGTAGAATTTTACAGGAAACCCACCCACACAGATCAGTACTTATTGTTGACCCCCATCATCTATTACAACACAAATTAGGAGTCATCAGGACCCTAAACCATAGAGCAGAGAGCATCCCCACCTCCACAGAAGCCCAGAAGGAAGAGAGATTCGTTTCATACCGGACATATGCCCTGAAGCCGAGTCTGGCTGGTTGTTCAGTGTCACCAAATCTGGCTAAAAGCCCAGATAATTTCAGCATCTGGCAGGAACTCTGCTTCCTACAATAAAAAAATGCTCAGAGTGTATGAAAGCCTCCAGTGTTTCCCTCCAAAGGGTAGATATGCAGCCTGCCAAGGTTGTCTAGAACTTCCCACTAAGTGTAGGAGGGGTTGAAACAATCTCATCATATTCTAATAAAATCATCCCAGAAACAAAAACTATTTTTCAGCCTATTGGACAAGCAAGACAACAAAAGCAGTGTGGCTTGCAAATGCCAAACGGATCCCCGTCCCCCCGCCACCCCCGGTAAGGGTGTAAAATTTATTTCCCTCTTCTTGCCAAGCTGAATAAATGGCTTTTACCTTTCCAAAGTGTACAGTCATGGTAGGAAAACAAATGGCAAAAGAGCAGGCCAAAGTCCCAAATTAAAAGGAAAAGATTATCAAAAATTATCTCAAAGATTAAGGGCCTTTTCACACGACCCCTAAAATCCACGGCAAATGGCTCCCAGATCCGGAGCTTAAAATTGTTTCCCCACCAGCTCCGGAGTTTACAACAAATTAAGTGCGACCACGCCCACCTAAGCGCGTCCCAGTGCACTTTTCAAGTACCTGCTCTCCGCGGGTTAAAAATTCCTGATGCTGATGTAACGTAGAGTGTGCCAGGCTCTCCTGGCTTCTGTTTGTTGTTGTTTTTGCCCCCCCCGCCCCTTTAAGAGATACTAATGCTGCCGGGAGCAGCGCGAGAAGGCAGAACGGAGGTGAGCCAGCATTTTTTTCTCCCTTTTTTTCTCCCTCCCCTCATGCAGACAGCAGCCAGGAGTGCGGAGGGGGTGGGAACACAGGAACAGCGACAACCCCCCAAGATCTCTGGTCTGAATTTAAGTGGCCAGCGGATCTTAGGGGTCATGTGAAAAAGCTCTAAGACTGCAAGGCACACAGATCCCAACCAGTTCTGCCACTGCCCCTTGGGGATTCTGGGAGTCTTGATCACAAATGTAACTTTCCCCAGGTGGTGGTATAGGAACAGGATTTCCCCCACACACATTTGTTTTACTGACCTCCTCTTCCAATCCCTGCTTCATTCCTGAAATCAAAGGGACACATACCCAGAGGTGCATACTGTGTCTTTGTGCTCTCTTTGGCCTTCTTCCCAGCAGAGAACTTTCCTTTATTTGATTTATAATTCAGAAGGCCCATTTAGATAAAGAGGTACACCAGGTCATGCAGAGAAAAAGAGGACAGTACTACTTACAATGGCTCTGCCACCGGTGGCTTCAAAGGTATTTCTTTCATGTTGCAACTTGAGTGCAAAGGATGAGTTCAGCAGGTGTGCTCTTTCTTTCTTGCCTTGTTGTGAATAGACCCTTTGTGGCAGGGTTGGAACATATATGTCATTCCAAACTACGGGTGTCATCATTCCCAGCTTGCATTTGCAATAGTGTGAGAACATAGGATATACAATGTGACATCTAGATTGTCTATCTGTACTGTGTAGGAAGCATAACAATTCCTTAGGCAGCATGAGAGGTTATGCCTACTGTCACAGTAATACTACCAGCAAAATATCCATATGTGGCAAAGAGACACATCAAGCATGATTTAAGGATATAATTTATACTTTATTTTCCTCCAATAGATAACAAAGTCAATCTTACTTGCATCCCCCTGGGATTCTCCAGACAGAATCTAATATGTTGACAATTGTACTGTGGTTTGATCTGTCTTCATGGCAATGGCAGAAGTTTCAGAGAGGGTAGCCATGTTAGTCTTTTCCTGAATTGCAGGCAAAAATCAAAGAAAAACAAAACAAAAGTCACAAAACATGTGGTACCTTAAAAACTAACTTTCCTACTAATGTAACATTTCATGGACACTTCCACTTCTTCAGGCATATAGTAGCAGAATGAGATGTGTGATATAATATGTGATGAGATATACATTTCATACCAGATGTTCGCTGGTGGCTAGGGAGGAGGGAGAGATGATTAGCTGTAGAAATGGTGGGAAGGAGGATTTAGCCAGGGGTTGTTGATATGTTAAGTGTGGTATTAAGGTAAATTCCTCAAGAGTCAGAAACCAGAACCAGATAGAGTGGGGTGGGGGGGGTGGAAGAGAAGGGTGAGAGAGTGGGAATTTACCCTTAGTGTCCAGGTGGGAGATAATCTTCCATGAAAAACTGGCACTATAGTAATATTATTTTTGATAATGATTCAAGAAGCCCACAGTTATGTTTAATCCAGTCTTGTGTGTGTACATCATGCATATGAATTTTATCTCAGCTGTTTTTCTTTGTATTCTACTCTTGTAATGATTCTGTTCTAAAACGGTGACCTTCAAAACCTTCAAGGAGTGTCCTGGTAGACTGAAATGGTTTGAGACTGAAATGGTTTCTGTGTATTGTGGTTTCTTATGTCAAACTTGTGTCCATTGATGCATTTTCTTAGACCCTTTTCACACGACCCCTAAGATCCGCTGACCACGTAAATTCGGACCAGAGATCTTGGGGGTTCGTTGCTCTTCCTGCGTCCCCACCCCTCCGCACTTCCTTGATCCTATCTGCGTGAGGGGAGGGAGAAAAAAGGGGACAAAAGAATGCAGGCTCACCTCCGTTTGCCGGTCCAAGCCTCCCCGTCGTCCTGATTCCTTCTCTTAAAGGGGCGGGAGGCAAAACAACAACAAACAGAAGCGAGGAGAGCCGGGCACTCACACCTTTACATCCAGATCTGGGATTTTTCACCTTCCAAGAGCAGGTACCTGAAAAGTGCACTGGGACGCGCTTAGGTGGGCGTGGCTGCACTTAATTTTCTGTAAACTCCGGAGCTGGTGGGGAAACAATTTTAAGCTCCGGAGCTGGGAGCCATTTGCGGCGGAGTTTAGGGGTCGTGTACAAATACCCTTAGAGATTGTCCTGTTTGTCCAATGTAGAGTGCACATGGGCATTGTTGGCAAAAGATGACATAGATCACATTGGTTGAGGAGCAGGTGAAGTTACCCTTGATATTGTATGTGACATTGTTGGGTCCTGTGATTGTGTTGCCAGAGTAGATGTGTGGGTAGAGTTGGCATCGGGGTTTGTGGCAAGCTTTAGTTCCATTGTCCATGTTGCTTTTTTCTAATCTTGTGTGCAGAAAAGCAGAAAATGAAGTTTATCCATTGAGAGGCTGATTTAAATCAATAAGATTTAGTATCTACCTAAGTGCATTTAGGAAGAGGTTATCCATCTCCTGTGGCTTTTCTTCAAGTATACAGTTAATCAGATTATCCTTTGCTTTTCTTCCAGAGACCTGTCTATACTTGCAAAGGCAAAACTTCACAATAATTGGAGACACTGAATTTTTGTAAGCTCTGTCAAGATGCTGATCACACTGGCTACTGGATGATGGCACTTAGGACAAGAGAGGGTCAGCTTTCCTTCATCCATCATATGGTCCTGATTTAAGGTTGTCACAATTAGGGCTGACCATATGCAGACATACGTAATAGGAAGTAAAGGCATATGGAAATGGCCGCAAATATGGAGAACAGTCAAAAATAGGTGAACGTCTCTCGTGTGGTGTTGCTACAGCAGACTGTTGATGCAAAAATGATCTAAAAATGTGAGCAGTACTCCCAACTCAGGCCTAAGTTCATTTGTGCTTTAGCTGCAGCAGTAAAAGTGTCTGTTGTTTCAACCTCAGCAGCTTAATAGTTCAAAAACTTAAAGTTTTAAAAAACAACTCTAGCTGAATAACTGAATGAATACTAGTTGGAGTGCATCCCAAAGTTAATATTGGAGATCATTAGAAGCTAGAGATGGGCACGACCAGGATTTTTTTTTCGAGTTGTCGTTTTTCGGGACGGGTCCATTTCGGCTCGTTTCTGTTTTTTGTGAAATTTTTTCAAAAATATGTCATTTCGTCGTGTCGTTTTTTTGTTTGTCGTTAGTACTGGTTTGGGGGGTAGCGGGCTCCTGGAGGCACCTCTGTGGGGTGGGTGCCTCCTCTGGCCCGCTATGAAGGGAAAGCGGGCTCCTGGAGGCACCCGTGGGTGCCTCCTCTCCTCACCCGCTACAAAATAGTGATGAGAATTAATTAATAAGAATTAATAAAAATTAATAGAATTAACTCAATATGAGAATAAAGCCAAAAATTATTATAAAGTGTTAAACTCTGTAGGTATTAGGTCATGCTGGCATAAAACACAAAATAGATAAAAAAAACCCAGGTGCCAGTCTGTAGAAGTAGTGAATTCTTGTGGTTAACCAAGATAAGGAGAAGCGAAGATGACACAGATAACTGGGCACCATCTCATGGTGCCAAAAGCGTCATTTTCTGGGAAAACAATCTCGAACTAAAAATAGTCAAAAGCCATTTCTGAGAATTATGATAACTTACCAGGTATGATTACGTAAGACATGCGCACGAAATACGTAAGCTGCGGTTACAGAAAGAGTATAAAAAGACCACGGAAACCATCGCTCCTTTGTCCAGAGCAGCAGGGCCTCTGGCCGTGCTGCGCTCGGATCCTAAGCTAACCCATTCTCTGTATTGTCCGATCCAGGAGGCAGCAGGGCCTCTGGCCGTGCTGCGCCCTGGATCCTTGAGCTAACAACATTTTCTGTACTGTTTATGTCCTGTGCTGTATCTCTATCTGTCTTTAATAAACCTTTTTGCTATATAACTAATTCGGCGTGGCAGCTTTGATGAATCACCAATGATGTATTGACAACTTATATAGGTGCATTGGCAACTCACAAAGAAAACCACCTAACACCCTATATTTTTAGCCTAAATTTATTCTTATCAATAGCATGCATAGCCAATTGGATATGCATACCAGTTGCAGACTTCCTTAGTGGACTGGCAGAGGCACCCCTCTTGGGGATGCCTTCCCTGCATCAGTCAGTGAGAGAGAATGTGGGCTCTCACTGTGTCTCACTAAGAAGGGAAACGTACTTGCGTGTAGTGCAGTGCGAGTACACAGATCTGGCTTTAGGGTTAGGGTTAGCGCAAGGGCTAGGCTTAGGGTTACAGGTAAGGTTAGGGTGAGTATTGGGGTGCACCTCTGGGTGCCTCTCTGACCCACTTAGAAGGACAGTGTACTGGCGTATGGGTTAGGCTTAGGCTTAGGGTTAGGGTTCGGGCTAACTTAGTGGGCTTTTTATGCCCCCACCGCATGGCATCGACGAGGATGCCCCACCAGAGCAGCCCAGGACAGGAGGGGGGAAGGCCAGGGACCCCCCCCCCAACCACCCCTCTATGTGCCCTCACTCAGGCAGGCATATTTCCGCCTGCTTTTTTGGCTGGGAATCGGAGTTTTTAAAACTTTTTTTCTGTGCTGCTTGAATGGTGGTGACATTGGCGGGATGACGAGGATGCCCGCCGGCCACCACTCCGCCAAAGCAGCCCAGGAAGGACAGGAGGAGAGGGGGGAGGCCAGGGACCCCCCCCCAGAAACCACCCCTCTGGTAGGTGCCCTCACTCAGGCAGGCATATTTTCGCCTGCTTTTTTGGCCGGGAATCGGGGTTTTTTTTTACTTTTTAAAACTTTTTTTCTGTGCTGTTGGCACAGACCCAATTTTTCTTTAGTCGGTTCGAGTTCGAGTTCTGGCAGAGTAATTGTCGTTTCCTTTTCCGTTACGTAACGGAAACGAGGAACGGAAATGGAAACGAGAATTTCGTCGAGTCGTGCCCATGTCTATTAGAAGCTATTCTTCACTGCATATAAATTATTATTCCTGTTGATGTTACTGCTGTTTTGCTTAACTGTTAATAGAACAAATAAATAGTATCCTACAAGGTTTGTGTGCTAATTCTTTGGGCAGCCAAGTTTCTATTTGCTAATTAAACATATTTCTGCAGAGAAAGCATCCATAATTCAGTAATAACCACTATGTTATACACATATTCTTACTATAGTGATATTCTTGAATATATGAAAGTTAGCAGTGTGTTAGCTTAAATCAAAAAGGAGAACATTTATATAGATGGTGTTAATTAATTTTTTATTATAGCAGGGGATTCCTACAGGACATGGTTCTAATTTTTAATTAATTCTCTGCTCTACATAATGGATGTTGGGGTTACAAAGGAATATGAAAGAAATTATGATTAGATAGGTGTCATAGAGTGATTTTTAATTATTTCATTTTATCAGATTTTTCAGAGGAGCATATTATTATATACATTTATCTGCCATGTATCTTAAAGTTACAATTTGGACTGCTTTCAAAGCATGAGATCATATAAACAAAACAAAATTAATTAAATAGAATGTACACCCTGCACACAAAAATAAGAGAGCATCTTCATTAGCTATGCAATTTCCAAAAAGACTAGTGTTTCAACTAATTATTAATGTGCACCAGGCACAATATTTCAACCCAGGTCAAGATTTCAAAATTGAAGTGTTTGCTCCTCATTTCACTATACTGGGAAATCCAGACAATGCGCTTATCCGAAGAATGTCACAATCCTTTAAGATTGACAACCAAAGCATACAGTGAAGAGGGAATTGCATCCATCATGTTTCAGATGAACAGGTTTATGGGCTCTGGTGCTACTTTTCTTTAAAGACTGATTTCAAAAAAACATTTTATTGCATTAGAATTTGGGACAAGCTGCAGGCATACCTGCCCGATCAGGGGAAATAAAAGGTGTCAAGTTTCAGAAGAATAGACACAGTTGCCAAAATCTTGTTGCTTAGCATAGTAAATTGTATTGGGGTTGGCTCATTGAATCAGTGGTGCTCAGTGATTGGGGTGTGGTGTGTCAGAGGGCTAGAGTGCTGGAATTGTTGGCTGCAAAGTCAGCAGCTCAGCAGTTCGAATCCTAGGTGCCACACAGCGGAGCAAGCTCCTGCTGATAACCCAGCTCCTGTTCCCAGAAGCTGCTACTATTTGCCACAGCTGAATACACTGCAAATCAGAACAATTCTTTTTGGTTGATTGGTTGGTTAGTTTTGTGAAATGAAGCCTATTTTTCAGCACAGTATTGTCACCAGATGCAAAGTGTGCAGGAAATATGCAGCTTGTTTATATCCAAGGTTTCCTATACAACCAACAGCATTGCAAACATAATGTGTACACCTTATTTTCACTTATAAAATGTTAACATGTTTTGCTGCCAGACTGAGGCATCTACCAGGTTCCATATGCAACATATTCTTCTCCATAAGCAAGGAACCATTAATTTCTGATACTTTTAGCCATTTTGAAGGTGAATTTTTTTATTTCTCAATATTCTTTCAATGCTTGTTTAAACTTCAGCTTCTTCTGTTCCTTAAATTTCAGACTTCCTTAAACATCATGCCATTTCTTCGATGACAGCTATACCTAGCTTCATTCATGACTCTTTGATCTCTGTGAACTTGAGAACTCTTAGTCATTGCCTCAAAGTTATGCACTAAATTGAATCTCTATGGTTAACTTTTTTCTGATTTGATTTATTCACTGTGGAAAATTGCTATGCTTTATGCTCTGTATATAATGGAGTGGAGGAAGGATGCAAACACCTTTCTGGCTTTTTCTTAGCCAACTTAACTCAGTCCTTTTCCTCCTCCTCCTCTACAACTCAGTGCATAGGGAAGCCTTACCAGTAGGTGCACTGAGTTGTAGCCAGTGTCCACAATTGGTAGCACAGGCCTACCGTCTACATTTGCAGGAAAATTTCAGTCAGCAGCTGCTGACACAGAACCCCAGGCCAAATGAATGTAGGCGAGACAGCCACTGGTGGCTGCGGAGGCATGGTAGGTCCCCATGGCCACACACCCTCCCCATGTGTAGTGTTGAGTGTGGCAGGCAACTCACCAGGTATGCTCACTGGCACCATGGGTCTTGCTCCAGGCACAACATCCCAACTGCTGCTTGCCACCACCATTGTAGCCTTCGGGGTCTCTCCACTGGCCACATCCACCTCAGCAACCTCCAGTGCCTGCCACCCGTCTCAGCCTACCATTCAGGAACAGCAGCTGGTGTGCCCACCAAATGTCTTTCTTGTTCACTCGACTTGGACTCCTGCACCACCATTGCCACTTCTCTCTCAGGCCTATCAGACTCCAAAACATCAAGGCAAGACATCATCATTTCAACCATCTGTTTCAATTCGGCCTTTTTTTGAGCCTTCAATTCCCTGTTGGAGCACCTGACTCCCGCTGGTGATGCTCTCCCTGGAAGAGCCCTCGCCCTTTCCAAATTATCCAGCCTCACCAAAATGGGCCCAAATTCAGGCCATTCTTCCTCCTCAGAGGAAGAATTTGAAATACAGGAGGAGCACTTGCTTTCCTATTTGCAGGCTGTTTCCCCTTCCTATTGCCATACCCCTTCTTAAGCCCCATTCTGCTTATCCTTCCAACTCAGCCACTCAACAAACAGCAATACATCTATCTGCAATACCCTCTGCCCAAAAGGAAAAGGTGGGTGATGGTAGAGTTGATGGCAAGACCCTAAATGACGAAAAACATCCCTGAAGTAAGACCAAGCCTCCGATGAATGCCTCTGGCAAGGAGAGACAGGGGGTAGAAATCTTAATATGGGTGGCCACCCTGGCAACCCCACTAAGTGCTGAAATTAAGGGGAAGGAGAGGTACGACTGCACTAAAACTGCAGCAGGTGGGGTAGGGGGCAGACAAGAGAAAGCCCTAACCTCCAGGGTCCCCTTGGTGGTTTCAACACCCCCACATCCCCTTCCCCATGCCCCCAAAATTACTCCCCTAGAACCCAACTGCACTGCCCCACTCCCCCAGCTACCTGCTTTTCCTGTTTGTTTGTTTTTAGGTAAACATTCCCCCTCCTCGATTCCCCGCAATTGGCCTCCTGCCAGCTACTACCACATAGAAAATCCGACCAGGAGGGTGAGGCTGGCGGCATCCCTTAATACCAATCCTCTTCACCTGCAATGCTCCCAGGCCTGCATGAGTCATGTGGCAGCTCCAAAAGTGAAACTGCCAGCGTCCTCGTCGCAAGCTCCTCATCTGCCCAATGATGAACAACGAAGAGGCAGGTGGGCCGTTGGGAGCTCCCCTTTTAAAGGTAAGCTCTCCTTTTGGCTCAAACGGGCCACCGACCTGTCTCTTTGGGTCTCTCCTCTCTTGGGCAGGTGAGCAAAAAGGCTCCCGCACTGCATTTCATGTTGAGGTTTTGTTATGGCCTTTTCTATTTGCATAAGGGAGAAAAACTGCAAAACTGGAGTCCATTTCTTTTCTCTAAAGCACACACAGAAAGCCCAAAAGACAGGCTGATAGATAGCAAAGACATAAACGATGTCCCAATGCTTCTATTAACTCGCATATTTATTTTCCTGCCCTGAACACTATGAAAATGCACAAAACACAAACTTGAAAAGACACAAAATCTCTCTAAGACTGAGACAAAATAAAAAGATATAAAGAAAAAAAGTGGGAAAAGATATATAATTCACTGTGTGAGGATAGAGAAAATCAGACTGTACATTCCTATGTATACAGTAACTGCTTCCCAAAGCAGGAAGGAGCACATATTTTCAAATTAATTTAAGGGTGAAAATGATAGTTTTCATTTGACAGTAATGCTGTACAGAAAAGTGTTCTCATGAGAATGTTGAGCATTCTCAATCGATTGGGTTAAAAAAAAATCAGTGAAAACAATATCAAAGGAAGAGACACTTTATTGGAATATTTTTGGGTAAGTAATGTTCAGGATTCTTGAGCTAACCATACTCATTAGATGGCTGAGAAATAATCTCTGGGGCATCTCTCCAAAACATACCTCACTTAAAGCTCTGGGGAAGATAATATAACTCCTTTCATGGGCCTTTTTCTGGTCAAGAACTGTTAGCAGTCAGGGAAGCTGCAGAGGTATAATGAGATGTGGGATATAGAGAACATTGCAGCAACTTGCAACATTATGGTAAGCTCAAAAATAGAATTCATGGCCCTTGAGAGTAAGGCAGAAAAATGAAAGCACTTTCCAGGGAAAATAAAATATTTGTAACATTGTAGATCAAATTGTGCCACAGCACTAGCTTCCCATCTTTCCTGGAGTTGGTTACAACACTGTCTTCCCTGATAACTGCCAAGAGGGCTTACAAGGAAGGAGCTGTATCCAAATGGCCCCTCATTAGACCTGGGGAAGGTGCAGAACTCTGAAGAGCAACCATTACTTAACACTATCTCTATTCCATCTTAATTTGAGGAAGCTGTTTCAGAACCAGTGCCTGGAGTCTATAATGTACTGGATCAGGGGGAATAGTGGGGCTTAGTACAGACAATAAAAAGGTGTTCCAGGTCATTTGAAAAGCAGATAGGGATTCAACCAATAGTGTGTGGGGTCACACTCCTACTGCAAAATTAGGTTCACACCTTAGGTGTAGTCCTGGATTCATCCCTAAGCTTGGATGATGAGGTGAGCTGATGGGCGTGGCCAAGAGTGCCTTTGCACAATAAAACTTGGTGTACCAACTATGACTATTCCTGGAGAGATCTGATTTAGCTCCTGTAACACATGGATTATTTACACCCCAATTGAAATGCTACAGTTTGTTCTACACAGATCTGCTTTTCAGGAGTGTTTGGAAAATTTAGTTGCTCCAAAACAGTGCAGCCATATTGCTGACCTGGGTCAGTTAAGAAGAAACTTACCCTCTTCTTCTGGCAGCTTCACTGTCTCCTGGTTTGTTTCTGGTCACTATTCAAAGTGCTGGTTATGACATATAAAGCCCAGGCTATCTCAAAGATCATAACCTTCACAAGATCCCCACCCTAGACTTTGATATCTACTTCAGAGCCTGTTTTCATGACTCCTTGATGTTTAGAGGCCTGTCTTGTGAAAACTGAAGAGAGGGCCTTCTCCATTGCTGCTCCTAAGTTCTAGAACCGTTTATTAAGAGAAGATTTATTTATTTATTTATTTATTTATTTATTTATTTATTTATTTTTAATGGATTTTTATACTGCCCATCTGGTAACGAAGCCACTCTGGGCAGTTAACAACCAATACAATACAATACAATACAAACCTAAACAATTCATACAATAGAATAAAAAATCATAAAAACACAGTAATACAAAGAAAATGAAATTAAAATTATATGAAAATAACATAATTTCCAGTTCTTCTTCCGTATGATGCCTAAAAACATGAATAGATCCACGTCCAGTGGTAACCACATGCATTCCACCCACAACTACCCCATTGCACTTTTAGGACAGTGGTTTCCAACCTTGGGTCGTCAGACGTTCCCAAACTGTCATTCCCAGCAGCCCTCACCGATAGCTGTGCTGCCAAGGGCTTCTGGGATCCACAGTCCAAGAATGACTGGGGGACCCAAGGTTGGGAACCTCCTTTAGGAGGATTCTTGGTGACTTCTGATGCTGCCTTTCCACACAATAGTGAGAACTGGCTTACATTTCCTTGGAAGCGCTGCAATGCATCAGAGCTCTGTTGAAGACTGACTGCCATGACTTTGCCCCTTCCCTAACCTAATTCCCACAGCAGGTGTGTTTTTACTTAAACAAGCCTTCAGCGTGTGCTAGTTTTCACTGTTTTAGGTGAAACTAACATGATGGTTTTTAATTCACTTTTAAAAGTTTTGGTTTTAATTGCATTTTGATCATATAATTGGATTTAGTTTGATTTTAAAGTT
>JAHTLZ010003912.1:0-10471 GCA_023846285.1 Phrynocephalus versicolor
TCAACCCCGATGACATCAATCCAGATGACATCAACCCCGATGACATCAATCCAGATGACATCAACTCTGATGACATCAACCCAGATGGCATCGACCTAGATGACCTCACCCAGGAAGGTGGACAACCCAGCGACCCTGCCCTGTGGTCGTCACACCCTGATCCTGAGGGCACTCTGCGTCTGACTCTTCGGAGAATCCCAACGCCATCCGCTGATTCTCCTTGCACCTCAGGTTGACAGATTAAAATCCTGTCTTCCTGCCGCTTTTCTCTTTTTCTCTCTGTTGTTTTATGGGGGGAGAGGGGGCTTTGCCAGCACCTGACTTTTACTTTGAAGTGAGGCTGACAGACCAGCAACTTCACCCTTTATACCCTTTTCGCCAGAACAGAGAACTAGCTGTTTTTGAATCTGGTGACATCATCACTGTCCTGAGCCCCTGGCAGATGCCAACGTGTGCGAGACTGTACACTTGTGGGTGTATGCACATATTTTTCTTGAGTGACGAACCAGAAGAGCTCGTTTTGCCTCACACACATACCAGCCCCCGACACCCACCAGGACAGATTGGCGCTTATCTGCGCACAGTGGGCTACAGAGCTGATTCCTATCACCCTGTTACCTGGTCTCGACGATTGGTTCGTCAATTGGCAAGAGAATATTCTGAAGCCTTTGCAGCCTTGCAGAGAGACACTAATTATTGATTTTTGATTTCTGCTTTTATAGACTGTTGTTGTTTATTCTAAAAATGTTTGTGGAAGCACCCATTTGGGTGTGGATCGTGGCACCTTTTGCCTTCATAATTTGTATGTTAATCATACTTTGCCACTGGAAACGCAGACTGTGGGGATTCCCTAGAGTAGAAGGGACCCTAGCTGTTTTACTTATAATACCCATTTGCCTTACAGCACCAGTCCAGCCTCAGGTGAGAACATGTGCCCCTTGCATAGTGAACACCATGAAAGATGGCAAAGTGACAAGCACTCTGATTTTCAGTACCCAGCAGCCCCCAGAGTGTGAACATGCTGGGACCATTTGTCAAAGTAAAGGCATGGTGTATCATCTTTGCAATGATACTTCAGGCACCTCTCACTGCTATCGGCCTGAAGTCCCAATTCGTTATAATTTTTCTGTTTGGGCAGGCATGGCAAAAACTACAGTTCCCCTAAGGAGAAATCCAGACGGTGGGGGACGTCTTCTTTACTTAAATTCTACGATAGTTTTGAAGCAAAGCACTGAGCCAGTTCAACTTGTATTTAGAGCTTGCACAGTGACTGTCTTTGGTCTAGGACCCTGGTGTCATACTTCAGATGATTACTATGATGCAAAAGCCAAATATATATGCCAACCCCATAGAGGATGGAAATTTGGGAATCCTGAAAAGTGGAGACCCTGCGAAGCAAGTGCAGCTTGCCTAAGCTGGACATGTGTATGTGAATACACGGGACGGAGTCAGCTTCGACCCTTTAAACCCTGTGAACACATAACATTTTTCCGCAGGGGTACCGACAACACTGTGATTCTGGGCCTCAATAGAACACATCCTACCATTGAAGTCTACGGGTTTGGCATAGATGCTGCAGGATTTAACCCTAAGGGGTACATTACGGTTACTCGCACTACTCTGCGAGAAGGGAAAAGGAGGAATCACACCTGGACTGAAGGTGGTAGCGCCTTAGACAGATTGCAGGATGATTCCCTTGAAATCCCAGACATTGCAAAAAATTCTTTTGTTGGATTGGCACAATCTATAGCCACAGAATTGGGAGTCTCAGATTGTTATGTTTGTGGCGGCACCAATATGGGCCAGGCTTGGCCTTGGGAAGCTATGGAAATCAATCCAGAGCTGTTCAATAATTTGTCCCGGATGGGAAATTTCACCACAAGGGATTATCCCCAAAAGTTGGTGTGGACTATTTCCACTGAGTTGGTAGGTCAAGTGTGCTTCTCACAGGAAGGTACCATCTCTGTAGGTTCCTTGGCTTGCCTAGGGACTTGGGAAAAAGGTGCCTGGAAGTCACCCTCAGGTATGCCGCCACCTGCAAAATTAACTGGTGCACTCATGTCCTACATTTATTCAGGCCTTCCAGTGCCTTGGGAAGCACCCATAAATTTATACTGGATATGTGGTAGCTTTGCTTATGAAATGCTGCCAGCCAGCTGGTCTGGCTCCTGTGTCTTAGGGTTCATAAAACCCTCATTTTTCCTTATTCCTACAGCACCACAACAATCCCTTGCCGCTCCCGTGTATGGCCCCTTGTCCAGAGAGAAGCGGGGAACCTCAAAGCGGGAGGGAACACCTTTTGAAGGTTTTGACTGTAAGCATCCGGATCAATACCATGGGGACACATGGGATTCGGAACGCATTATTTGTGTTTACGGCCCTGCCACTTGGGCCGCAGATGGGAGCTGGGGGTACAGAACCCCTATTTACATGCTTAATCGAATTATCCGATTACAAGCAGTTTTGGATTTAGCAGGGCAGCGCATCTCTTCAGCGCTGACCGCGTTAGCCGTTGCCACTGACAAATTGCGGACAGCAGTCTATCAAAATAGGCTTGCTCTCGACTATCTGTTAGCAGCAGAAAACGGCGTGTGTGGTAAGTGGAATATGACAAACTGTTGTCTCGAAATTGACCCGGTTGGTGACGTCATAAACCAACTTACCACAGAAATCAAACAACTCACAGTTAACCCTGCACAGGAATGGAAAGGGTTACAATTAGGCTGGTTACAAGACCTCCTCCCAGGAGGTTGGTTTAAAGCCATCATTGGTATGATAGTTGCCCCGATATGTATTCTGCTTTTGATATGTTTACTCGCCCCTTGCTTGATTAAGTTCCTTCAAACTTCTATCCTTCGCATGGTGACAAAGCGCGCTGCACCAGAAATGCTTGCGCTGTTGCAAGACTATGATAGAAGTCGAGAACAACAACCTTTGGGTAATTTACTGCCGTAAATTCCCAATAACTCGTTCAGGGGGGAGTGAAGGGAATGATTTGGCTGTATCAATAATCTCTAGGCATAATGACAAGCCTATCAATATATATTTTAAACTATGCTTTGCATTTAGACAGGCTTCATGGCCTTTTTATACATATATATTCCAAGTTATGCTTTGCAAGCACACACAGTATATATATTTAGATTAATAAGCACACATATATAAAGCCTTATGTATTCTTTTATTCCTGTAAGCGATTCCTGCAAACAGGACATTTTTAGCAAGCCTTAAAGGAAAAAGCTTTCTCAGCAATAAGATTCAAAAGTCTAATTATTTTCTGTATAAGCCTTGGTGTTTTTCCACAAGATAATTGTGGATGACTTCAGCCAGAGCAACCTTATCTCCGTGCCTGGCTGAGCCCAGCCTGGAATTCATCACCTGTCATCTTCAAGGCTAAAAGAGGCCCCTTTGCCTATGTTTCTGTACCAGCCTGTTCACTGTGTTAAAAACCCCCTTTTGTCCAATTAAAATGTTTAAATGTTGCCAAAAGGGAATGCAAGATAGCTAAGACTGCCAATTAATGTTTGATGTGTAACCGACGGAGGTGACGTGAGACCCAATTGGGAGGGGGGGAATGAGCAGGAATTTTAAACTATAAGACTAGGTGCCTTCCCTTTGTTCTACGAAGGTCCTTGCTTAACTGCTGTTGGGTACGGATCTTCCTGGTTGCAACCAATAAATCATTTTCCTGAGAACCAGGCTGTTTTCTTTACGACTGGAAGAAGCTGTCTCTTTTTGCTGGCACGGACCCGTTACAGAAGGCTATGAATTAGCCATTCCTTTCATTTTCTGGTTCCCTGACCGGGAATCGATAGCCGCAATTAGTGACAGTTTCTGCAGTGCCTGGAAAAGGTGGTGGTGGATTTGTACTGAGATGGATTGCTTCCAGTCGACACCTCCCCACTTGTGGAGGGGAAAACGTTCACCTCAGTGCTAAACCATCCATCGTCACCGCAGGAAAAAATCTTTTTCTTTTTTTTGGAGCCGGCAACAGAACGAGGAAAAGACTGCAGCACACAGAGGAAGTCTGGTAAGTCAAAGCAACCGGTTGTATTTGGGGGGTGGACAGGATTTACGTCCAGTGGCCCCGGGGAGGGCAGGTAAGCGAGCAGGGACGATTTACGACCCTGGCAGCCTAGGAACTGGGGGGCAACGAGTTAAACGACTCTGAGGCCCCATAGGGGTGGAGAAGGGCTTCTGCCCAATACCCTGAATGGTTCACCTCCCCAAGTATTTGAAGAAATAGGAGCAGAGCACGGCTCTGGCTTCCTCAGAGAATTTATTGATGTTTAAATATATGTGTGGGAATTAAGTTGAATACTCTTTGGCAACCACAGGGAAGTGGCCATTCCCGGTGTTTTAAGAAGGGGCGGAGACTGGCAATCTTTGCCTCACAATACCAACGGGGTCACATCATCTCCGTTTGATTTTAGTGAAGATTAAAAAGCTTTGTTTCTAGGCAGTGGGGGTAGCCTAGGTTGGGAGGGGGAAAATTGTACGGGTGATTTGAGTGCGCAAACGAGATCAATGATTGTCTGGTGTATGGGCCGAGGTGATTCACTAGGACATACCTCCTGGCGAAGTGTGAGTAGGACGCGCGATTTCCTTGTCAGGGCGACTTGCTGGGGCCGCGTCTATGTCACGTATGTGCGTGTGATGTGTGATTAATTGCCTAGGTGCGATCTCGTTTGTACTTTGTGGGAGAATCTATAGGTGCACAACTATAACATATAAAATGGGGGCAGAACATAGCAAACCAAGCACTCCCTTGATGTGCCTGGTGGCAAATTGGAAATCCGCCACTAGGGACTATGATTTTAGTATCACTATGCACAAAGGGCGTCTGCTAACTTTGTGTAGAGTGGAATGGCCCATCCTTCATCCTGATTGGCCACCCCATGGGTCTTTTGATGAGCAGCTCATCCGTCAGCTCTGGCTGATCATTCTCAAAGATTTCCCAGAGCATATCCCATATATTGAAATGTGAAGGGGAAATGTAAAACGTAACCCATCCTGGTTAAGAGCATGCAGAAACCTTCCACCACAAGCTAAAATCCTAGCCCTCAATAAGAACAAACCAGTTTTAGCTTGTGAACAAGAAGAGTATGTTTCCCTGCCTCCCCCATATGTCCCTAGAGCTGTACCAGCACCAAACCCTCCTCCCAACCCAGGGGGCAATCCAGCACTCCCGTCAGGGCGTCCAGCAACTGTTGACCCAAAGCCAGAGTCGCATCCTGACTCACCCAGAGGCAGAGACTTGGCAGCAGCAGGAGGAAGGGTGAGAGACAAAGAGAGAGAAAAGGAAGGGGAGCTAGGGAAATCAAGAGAAAGGAAAAGAGAGAGAGGAAGAGGAGGCGAAGGTAGGCGAAGCCCTAGCAGAGAGAGTGAAGGAGATGAAATAGACTGGGAAGATGTGCCCGCCTTTCACAGGAGATTGAGAGGGGACAGAGAGTGGACAGAAGAGGAACATGAAAGAGTGGAGGATTTGTTGAGTAAATATAAGAATAAATTTGAAGTCTCAGACTACCTTTTGAAGGCAGCAGGGGAGAGGGACTGGAAGAAGAGACAGAGGTACCTTTTAAGGGCACTTGATGCAGTTGACCGCCTAGCCATGGCAGAAGGGGCTCATGCCAATGTGCTGCCCCTCAGGCGAGTTTATGACCCCGTCACCCCAGGTCAGAATACCCCCCGCACGTCCACTATGCAACATATACCCTTCACAAGTTCAGACATAATTAACTGGAAGAACACTCTTCCTAGTCTGGACGATGACCCGGATCGGGTGTTCAGCACAATAGATAGTGTGTTTAGTGTTTACACCCCAACTTTTGAGGATGTTCAACATCTGCTCCGTGGACTTTTCACCGCGGAACAGACGAGGAAAATTATAGAGGCAGCTAGAAAATATCGTACTGCCCAAGGAGATAACCCAGGTCAGGTGGATGAAGCCATTCCCACCAATGTGCCTGACTGGGACTATAATACTGATGGGGGGATGGCCTCTTTGAGAAGATATCAGGCAGCAATCCTCCAAGGGATCAGAGCAGCGGGGCAGAAAAAGATTAATATGTCAAAAGTTAATGACATCATTCAGAAGGCAGATGAGCCACCAGGAGAATTTCTAGATCGTTTATACCTAGCATTCAGGAAATTCACCCCAATTGATCCTGGAGACACAGGGATGGAGAATATTGTTAAAACTGTTTTTATTGCCCAATCTGCTCCTGATATACGTCGTAAAATTCAAAAGACAGAGAATTTCATGGGGCAGTCCCTATCGTGGTTACTGCAATCCGCGCAAAGTACTTTTAACAATAGGGAAGAAGAGCAGGGCTCCCAGAAAAGTAAACCTGCCGTGAAGAAAATCATGGCTTTAAATCCTGCCCCTGAACCTAGCAGGAGACCCTTCACACGGGACACTTGCAGAATCTGTGGCAAGGTAGGGCATTGGGCCAAAGACTGTTATCGAAACCCTGAGAACCGAAACCAGGGGAATTTCAAAAGGGGAGCATTCCGCCAATCCTGGCAGCCACAAGCACAGGCTAGATATCCCATTGTAAATTCGCCCAGCCACCAGCCCGGCTATAGGCATTCAATGCAGGGACTCCCGAGATATAATCAGCCTGCCCCATACCAGCAAAATCCGATGCAAAACCCAGCTCAGCAAGCAGGGCAAGTTCAGTTCCCACAACAGCCCCCATTCCAGCAAGGAGCCCAGATGTCCCAGACGCTCCCTAGACCTCAGAGAGGACAGGGACCTGCCTGGACACCACCTTATCAGGGCATGATGGCTTTAGAGGAGGAGGAAGATCAATATTGAAGGCGACTAGGTTCAGGCTCCCGCGAACCTACTGTCAGCATATTGACAGGGAGCACCACCACCCAATTTTTGATAGATACAGGAGCCAGTTATTCAGTGATTCCAGACCTCGTTAACTCCCTGGATCGGACATGTTCAGTTAATATAATGGGAGCCACAGGAAAAGCACAGCGGGCTTACTTTATGAAGCCCATTGAGTGCAAACTGGACGGCCACACTGTCCAGCACAAATTTCTGCACATGCCAAATTGTCCCCTTCCCCTTTTGGGACGCGATCTTCTTTTCAAATTAGGCGCCCAAATTACTTTTACTCCAGAGGGAGAAGTTCATTTGGCAACTAACCCCACTGAGCCCTCTGGCGAACTGTGTGTGGAATATCCCTTGAAAGAGAGATGGCGATTGTTACTAGTGAAAGGGGAGCCAAGCCAAATTCCACGTGAAATTCTAGATCACGTGAACCCACAAGTTTGGGCTGAGGGAAATCCTCCAGGGATGGCACGGAACATCCCACCATTTGTAGTTCAATTGAAACCCATGGCCACCCCAGTTTCTGTCCCACAGTATCCCATTGGAAGAGCAGCGGCAGAGGGTATTTGGGTCCATTTAGAGAGACTGATCAAATATGGCATTCTTGTTCCATGCCAGTCTGAATGGAACACTCCTCTTTTGCCTGTGAAAAAGGAGGATGGGTCCTACCGCCCGGTTCAGGACCTCAGACTGGTGAATCAGGCCGTGGAGACCATTTTTCCCTCAGTACCAAACCCCTATACGCTTTTGAGCTTAGTGCCACCAGAAGCAGCATTTTTCACTGTCCTGGACCTCAAAGATGCCTATTTTTGTTGCCGCGTAGCGCCCCAAAGTCAACACCTTTTTGCCTTTCAGTGGGAGGACCCCCACACGGGGACAAAAAGCCAATTCTGTTGGACCCGTTTGGCCCAAGGATTCAAAAATTCGGCGACATTGTTTGGGGTAGCCCTAGCTTCAGATTTGGCCTCCTTCCCAAAGAAAAAGGGACAAGTGATTTTACAATATGTAGATGATATTCTGGCAGGAGCAGAGACAAAAGCTGATTGCCAGCAGCTCACCATAGATCTCCTCAATCATTTGGCAGATGCAGGGTACCGGGTTTCTCAAAAGAAAGCCCAAATCTGTCACGAGACTGTTCGTTACTTAGGGTTTGATATTTCCCGCCAGAAACGCCAACTCCGCGAAGAGCGGAAGCAGTCTATAGTACAAATTCCGGCACCAACTACAAGAAAGGAGCTCCGTGGCTTTCTAGGAGCTGCGGGTTTCTGTAGAATTTGGATACCAAATTTCAGCCTCATGGCTAAACCGCTGCATTCGTCCACTCGAGGACCCGAAACGGATCCTTTTGTTTGGGGACCTGAACAGCAAGAAAGCTTTCTGGCCATCAAAAGGGCTTTGGTAGAGGCCCCAGCGCTGGGTCTCCCAGACCCGTCTAAGCCATTTTACCTGTTTTCAGATGAGGAGGAAGGCGTGGCGAAAGGAGTTTTGTGTCAGAAATTAGGCAGTTGGCAGCAGCCTGTGGCATATCTGTCTGAAAAATTAACCCCAACAGAACAAGGGCTTCCCTTTTGTATGAGAGGAGTTGTGGCTCTGGCAGCGCTTTTAAAGAAAGCGGATAAATTCACTTTTGGTCAGCCGACTCACTGTATCACCCGCCATGCCGTCCTGCCATTGCTAGACGCAAAAGGGGGATATCATCTTTCCCAAGCCGCAATGATTAAGTGTCAAAAATTATTCTCCAGAGCAGGACTGACTTTCCAAACTACTGAAGGTCTGAATCCAGCAACTTTGTTGCCAATTAGCAATCAGCCTGCAGCTCATGACTGCATTCAGACCATGGATGAGATTTATTCATCTCGCCCTGATCTCAAAGACACCCCAAATCCCACCTGGAGAAATTGGTTCGTTGATGGAAGCAGTTCCATCATAGAGGGGGCAAGGAGAGCCGGCTATGCCATTGTAGAGTTAGATGACACTGTGATTGAGGCACAACAACTTCCCCCAGGAACATCTGCCCAGCTGGCAGAATTGATTGCTCTAACCAGGGCACTTGAACTATCAGAGGGAAGGGACATCAACATTTTTACTGACTCTAAATATGCCTTTTTGACTCTACATGCACATGGTGCATTGTGGAAGGAGAGGGGACTTCTCACATCGGAAGGAAGTTCCGTAGCACACCCTGATATTTTGCTAAGGCTTCTTGATGCAGTCTGGAAGCCCAGAAGGGTGTCCGTGATACATTGCAAGGGACACACGGCTGGCCTTAGCCTTGAGGCTAGGGGAAACAGGCTGGCAGATAGGATTGCCAAGCAAGCAGCACAAAGTGATCTGCTTTTTGAACTCAGTTTAATTCCCCTGGACATTTTGCCACCCAGTTCACCAGTCTACTCCCGAGCAGAAGAGCAGTTTGCTAGGGAACAGGACTTATCACAAAATGAGGAAGGCTGGTATGTCATGCCAGATGGACAATTGTGGGTGCCTGAAAGTCTAGCTTGCAAGGTTATACAAAACCATCATGAAGGCACGCACCAAGGACCGGACGTGGCTTTTCATCACCTCAGCCCCTATCTGTACATCGCCCGGTTACGCCAAATTGCTGCCAATGTATCCAGGCGATGTGTCCTTTGCCAGAAAAATAATCCACGCGTGGGACCTCTGCCCCAGCCTGGAGTCCAGCACTATGGACGAGAACCCTTTCAAGATCTACAGATAGACTTTGCTGAATTGCCTCAGTGTGGACAATTTCGTTATTTGTTGGTGGCAGTTTGCACATTCACAGGATGGGCTGAGGCAACGCCTACAAAGACAGAGCAGGCTAGTGAGGTCATCAGATGGCTCTTGAGAGATCACCTTTGTCGCCATGGGATACCCTATTCAATAGGCTCGGACAATGGGCCGGCCTTTGTTCACAAGGTTCTACAGGGGTTAGCAGAAGCCCTACAGATTAAGTGGAACCTTCACACTGCATACCGACCCCAAAGTTCAGGTCGGGTCGAGAGAATGAACAGAACTTTGAAGTCTCATTTGTCTAAATTAGTTCAGGAAACAGGGAAAGGCTGGGTGGAAATGCTTCCCCTTGCCCTGTTCAGGTCAAGAACTACCCCTTTGAAAAACATTGGCATTTCCCCCTTTGAGCTTGTCTACGGACGACCTGTTCCCATTTCATATGGGATTCGTCCTGAAAGAGTAGCTTCTTTGACACATGCTAGATATCTTCAGTTGCTTGGCCAGTGTCTCTCTTCTCTACACAGATATACTCTGGAGAAACTTCCCATCCTGTTACAAGAACCTGTCCACAAGTTTCGAGTGGGAGATTCGGTTTGGGTGAAAGATTGGCAGCACCTTTCTCTACGTCCGAAGTGGCGAGGTCCCTTTGTGATTCTTCTGCAGACCCCCACAGCAGTGAAAGTGGCCGAAATCACCCCTTGGATTCACCATACCCGCGTTAAGTTGGCAGTTCCAAAGCCAGCAGACGAGGAGGTCCAACCAGAAGACGACCTTTCACCCGAGGGGGACCAGACCGGTGCCGTCCCGCCAGCAGATGACTCTGATGACGTCAACCCCGATGACATCAATCCAGATGACATCAACCCCGATGACATCAATCCAGATGACATCAAC
>JAHTLZ010003913.1:0-10290 GCA_023846285.1 Phrynocephalus versicolor
TGAATAGAGTAAAAACTCATATATTCATATATACAGCAAAATATACACAGCATAACAACCAAGCATTATATACAATATAGCAAACAGACAAACAGAGTGGGGTGAACTGTTCTCACCATAACAGTTCCCCAATACAAATGGCAAGCTAGTGCTTTTTATACAAATCAGCACTCATAAGATCTGATGCAATCACTAATTAACAATCTGATGCAATCTGATCTAACCATTACAAATCATGATGTTACAATCAGTTCCACCTGCACTTCATCACTTAACATGCCTGTGATTACTTATCTCTAACACTTGTGGATTACCATCATGACACTGCAGAATCTAACTGCCTCCATTTTACAATTCTCTTTACACATTCTGTTAAATATACATAACATATGTTTTATCAACTTTTACATATCTTGACACCCCTCCTATATTTAACAGATTTCAACTCCTAGCCTTTTCTTAAAACATACATGTTTATCTTTACATAAAGGCTTTGTAAAATATCAGCATAATTATCAACACTTGTACAATATTCCAATACAATCAAATGTTGTTCTATGCAGTCCTTCACATTCTGGTAACGGATACCAATGTGCTTGCTTCTGGATCCAACCTTCTGATTCTGTGTTAATTGGATACACGAAAAAGAATCATTATACACTTTGACTGGTAGTTTTACATTCACATTTACATCCTTTAACAACTGTACTACCCAGGTTAACTCACAACACAAATCACTCACAGCACCCATACTCAGCTTTTGTAGAAGAACACGAAATGTACCTTTGTCTTCGGGCCTTCCATACAATTAGTGAGTTACCTAAATATATGGCATATCCAGACATTGACCTCCTTTCTGGACTTGAACCCCAGTCAGCATCTGCATAGCTAATCAAATCAAGATTATCACATATGGATATCTTCAACTTTTCATGCATTGTTCCTTTAAGATATCTTAAAACACGCTTTATACCTTTCCAATGCTTCATCAATGGCTTTGCAGCATGTTGAGACAATATGTTGATAGTTGCTGCAATATCAGGCCTAGACCATGAACACAAATACATTAATGAGCCCAATACAGATTGGTATAGTTCAACATTTTCAAAAGTCCCATCATCAGGTTCTCTGTTGAACCCCACCTCCATAGGTGTAGAGACTATGTTACAATCTCCCATCTTACACTTCTGTATTAGCTGTTCTATCTTGTCACTTTGACATAGATAGAAATTACCTTCAGGATCTCTTGTGACATCTACCCCTAAATAATGTTGTATCTCACCAAGATGCTTCATTTTTACTTCTTTTCCTAGTGAAGACATAAACCACTTCACATGTGAGATATCTGGCACCATTAAACATAAATCATCAACAAACACTATCAATATCAAAGAACCCTTTGTGTATAAGCAAGGATCTGCCCTACTTTGAGAAAAACCTATTTTACTCAGTTTCTCATGCAGATGTCTATTCCATGCCAGTCCTGATTGCTTGAGACCATACAAGGCTTTGTTCAGCTTCAGAACAAGTTGTGGATTTTCAAATTCAAATCCAGGGATTTGTTTCATGTAGACCTCTTCCTTTAGACTTGCATTCAAATATGCTGTTTCTACATCAAAATGATGTACTTGACATTTTCTTGAAGCAGCAATTGCCAACACCATTCTAAATGTTTCAGCCTTCACTGTAGGTGCATATACATCTGTGTAATTCACATATTTCTCTTGTGAAAATCCTTGTGCCACAAGCCTTGCTTTGCAGGTAACATTATTGTCACTTGACTTCTTAATTTTATATATCCACCTGCATCCAACAGGTTTTTGTCCTTCTGGTAATATCACTGGAGTAAATACCTTATGTTCCTTCAGAGATTTATACTCCTTCTCCATGGCCGTCATCCACTGCTTCCTTTCTTCTCCAGGCATCAGCAGCACATCTTCAAAAATCTGTGGCTCATGGGATACAAAATTCACAACAAACCTTTCAGGTGGCACTCCTTTGTTGGATCTTGTAGACTTTCTGATCAACACTGGCTCCTCATCTTCCACCTTTTCATCATGAAATGATGCAGACTCCCCTCCATCACTGGCAACCTCTTCAACCTCAGTGTGGGGACAAATGCTTGGCAAAAACACTTCATTATTAGCATGTAGAGCTTCCCAATTTTTCTGCTCACAGAATGTTGCAGACCTGCTTACATAAACATTTCCATGACTGTCACAAAAACGCCAGGATTTTGCTGCAGGCTGAAAACCAATAAACATAAGCTTTCTGGACTTTGGGCTATTTTTGTGTCTATACCTTTTTGGAATCAATACCCATGCTTCAGAGCCAAATATATGGAGATATTTGATTGTAGCTTTCCTTCCATGCATCAGAGTATATGGAAATTCATTCACGACTGAACTGAACCGGTTACTTACCTGTAAAGGTGGTTCTTCGAGTGGACCTTCGTGAAGCCACACAAAAGGGTTTCCCAGGCGCCCCTGCGCCGGAGGTCGGCCTTCCCTAGCATAGGAAAGTTTGTTAGTCTCCGCCCCCGCCCAGCGCGCCTGCGCGAGGGCTCCTTCCCGCCCAAACCTCAGTTCCTCTTGACCGCCACTAGACTGGTGAGCCGCAGTCCAGGCGTGACGGACCGAGGGGAGGCGGGCGGGTGCTGTGTGGCTTCACGAAGGTCCACTCGAAGAACCACCTTTACAGGTAAGTAACCGGTTCTTCTCCCTCGTGGCCTTCGTGAAGCCACACAAAAGGGTGATTGCAAGCAGTACTCACAGGCTGGTGGGGAGTCACGCCGTCACGTAGGAAAGCACGGCCCTCCCGAAGGCTGAGGATGATCTCATTCTGGTGTCCAGCCTGTAGTGGTTCACGAAGGTCTCTGGTGTAGCCCAGGTAGCCGCTTGGCAGATGTGTTCCAGGGGGACGCCCTTAAGGAATGCTGCCGAGGAGGCCATGGCCCTGGTGGAGTGAGCCTTGACGGGGCCTGGGAGTGGCTTGTTGGCCAGTTGATAGGCCAAGGTGATGGTCTGAACGATCCAGCGTGCAAAGCGCTGAGTGGATACCGGACGACCCGCGGCCGCAGGGTCGTGGCAGATGAAGAGCCTCGGTGTTGTCCTGAGAGATCTTGTTCTTGAGACATAAAAGGCAAGGGCTCGTCGGATGTCAAGGGAGTGCATCTCTCTCTCCTCTCTCGTCGACGGGTTCGGGAAGAAGGACGGGAGGATGAGTGGTTGGGAAATATGGAAGGAAGACACCACCTTCGGGAGGAAGGAGATGTCTGGGTAAGCGATAACCCTATCCGGGAAGAACTGGAGATAGGGAGGGTCGCACCGGAGCGCGCAGAGCTCACTGGCCCTGCGTGCGGAAGCGATGGCTACTAGAAAGGCCGTCTTCAAGGAGAGGAGCCTAATGTCCACAGTAGCTAAGGGTTCAAAGGGGTGCTTCTGCAGGGCCCGGAGAACGAGGGAGAGGGACCACTGTGGTGGGATGGGTCGCCTGTCCGGATATGTGTTGTTGAGACCCCTCAAGAAGAGCTTCAGCCTAGGATGTCTGAAGAAATTCGCCGCTGGGGACGAAGGGGGCTGGTGAGCCACAATGGCTGACAAGTGCACTCTTAGAGAAGACATGGTGAGACCAGATTTCTTCAGGTGGAGCAAGTACCGGAGGACCCAGGTAAGATGGGGGTTTACTGGGGTGAATCCCTTCTGGTCGGCGAAACAGGTGAACCTGCGCCACTTGTAGGCGTATTGGGACACCGTGGAAGGCTTACGGCAAGCTCTGAATATGGAGTCAATCAATTCCGAATCCTCCATGCCGTGAGCTGAAGGCGAGGGAGATCGGGGTGAAGCACCTGCCCGTCGTGCTGGGACAAGAGTTCCGGCATCTCGGGCAGGCGAAAGTGGGATGACGCCATTCGTAGAAGCGGGGCAAACCATGGTTGTCTGGGCCACCAGGGGGCCACCAGGATGAGGTCTGGGGCTTCCTGGGAGGCCTTGGTGATGACCTTGTGCAGCAGGGGGATCGGCGGAAAGGCATAAAGCAGCTCGTGTGTCCACGGGAGGAGGAGAGCGTCCCCCAGCGATCCCCGGCCTAGGCCCGCCCGGGAGCAGAAGCGATGGCATTTCTTGTTGGTGGGCGAAGCAAAGAGATCGATCTGTGGAGTGCCCCATGTCCTGCAGAGATGGGAGAAGGTCTGGGGGTGGAGTTCCCACTCGTGGTTCGACTGCTGCAGTCTGCTGAGGCCGTCGGCATGTATGTTGTCCTGTCCTGGCAGGTGCATAGCGACCGGATGGATTTTGTGACGGATGCACCAGTTCCAGAAGCGAGTGGACAGGTCGAGGAGGGATCGGGAATGTGTTCCGCCCTGTTTGTTGATGTAGTACATGGCAGTCGTGTTGTCTGTGACTGTCAGTACTACATTGCCGGAGAGGTGTCGGAGGAAAGCTCGACAGGCCTTGAAGATCGCTAGGAGCTCCAGTTCGTTGATGTGGAGAAGACGTTCCTGGGGTGTCCAGGAGTCGTGCACCTGGTAGGACAGACACACTGCGCCCCAGCCGGTGTTGCTGGCGTCGGTGGTGAGTTGAATCGTGGGGAGGGGATCTCTGAAGGGCCTGCCCACGAGGATGTTCTGGTGAGTAGTCCACCAGGCGAGATGCTCCGGAAGGTCCCGCGGCACCGTCAACTGGAGAGTAGGTGGGTCCAGGGCGGGGTTGAAGCGGGAGAGAAACCAGGACTGGAGTGGTCTGAGTCGCAGCCTCGCGTGAGGGAGGACTGAAGTCATGGAGGCCATGTAGCCCAGTAGCTTTTGAACTTGGACGGCCTGGATGGTCTTCCCCGGGAGGAACTTCCGTACCAACGTCATGGTTTCGCGGACTCTGTCGCGAGGTGGGAATGCCATGGCGCGTGTGGAGTCCAGGATAGCGCCGATGAATTTCGCTACCTGGCATGGCTCCAGTCGACTCTTTTCGAAGTTGACCTGCAGACCTAGTGCGCTCAGTGTTGAGAGGACCGTGGCAATGTCGGCCTTGGCCTGGCGTTGGGTGTCCGCGACGACTAGCCAGTCGTCTAAATATGGGAATATTACAATGCCTTGGGTCCTGAGGTAGGCTGCGACGGGGGCCATGCACTTTGTGAACACTCTGGGTGCCGTGGCGAGTCCGAAGGGCAATGCGCAGTATTCGTAGACTTGGTCGGCGATGGCGAAGCGGAGGAGGTGACGGTGGGCAGGATGAATTGAGATGTGGAAGTAGGCATCTTTTAGGTCTACTACTCCAAACCAATCCCCCTTGCGAAGTAAGGGGACGATCTTTTCCAGAGTCACCATGCGGAATTTTTTGTAGGTGAGGAACTTGTTGAGCGCCCGAAGATCTAGAATGGGGCGGAGGCCGCCATCCTTCTTTGGCACTGTGAAGTAGCGGGAGAAGAGACCCGCGGTAGGGCTGTGGTGGACTGGACGGATAGCATGTTTTTGAAGGAGTGCGGCGACCTCGTTGAGCAGGCAAGGTGAGGGTGGGGTGCGGAGGACGTTGCCCAGTGGTGGCATGGAAGACAGTTCGAGGGAGTACCCGTTCCTCACCACCGACAGGACCCAGCGGTCCGTGGTGATGTTCTCCCAGGCGGCGAGGAAGGGTCGGAGGCGGACGGAGTCCGAGTCAATAGTCCTCTCGGTGTCTCCTCTCTCTAGGCTTAGAGGGGGGAGCAGAGGGCTTGGGTTTTCTGGACTTGTGGCCGAGGGAGGCGAAGGGAGACGGTTTGGACTGCTTGTCTCTGTGGCCTCTGGAGGTGGAGGGGGTGGAGGGCGGCCAATATCGTCGCCTGGGTTGGCTCCGAAAGGAATGCGATGGTCTGGAGGGGATGACGTTCAGCTTCTTTGCGGTGTCATGCCTCTTGTGTTTTTCTTCCATGAGGTCATCCGTGGTGGCATGGAAGAGAGCAGAGCCATCGAACGGTAAGGCTTCGATCTGGGCCTTGTGGTTGTCAGTGAGGCCAGTTGTGTGGAGCCAGGCGTGCCTCCGAAGGGTGATGGCGGTGTTGATCACCTTGGAGGCGCAGTCGAAGGTGTGTTTGGCCGCTCTCATCTGTTGTCCGGCTAAGGCCATGGACTCATCATAGAGAGCAAGGGCCTCCGCTCGGTGCTCCTCTGGGATCTTCTCCAAGAATGGGTGTAGGTGAGTGAGAAGATCCCGCTGGTAGGCCCCCATCGCACCCTGGTAGTTACAGGCCTTGTGTATGAGGGTAGAGCAGGAGTATAGGTGCCTGCCAATGGTGTCCAGTTTACGGCCTTCTTTCGAGGGCGGGATGGGTGTTTGACTGGTCCTGGATTGGACCTGAGAGTCGGCCACGACCAGGGAACCCGGAGGAGGGTGTTTGTCGAGGTACGGGGCGCTCTGGTCATGGACTCTGTAGAGAGCCTCTAGCCTTCTCGAAACTCGGGTGGCAGCCGGGGTCTGGAAGGCATCCTCAGCCATCGTGAGAAACGATGGAATCATGGTGAGGTGCACCGGTGATGTCTCGTCGGAGGAGAGACGGCCGAAGATGTGGCAAGGCCTCTTGGGCTTCGGCTGGTGCATCGGCAAGTCGATGGTATTTGCCATCCTCACGACAAATGCGGTGTAATTACGCATAGTCTCTGAGGAGGATGGGGGTAGTTTTTCCTCCAGATCAGACGAGGGGGAGGTGACAAACTGGATCGAATCCGAGGCCTCGGATTCGACATCGGATTCGTCGGATTCGTCAGAGGATGGCTGGGGGGAGTGCACCTTGGGCTCTTGCTTCTCCTCGGGTTCGGAAGTGTGGACCAGCCATTGTCGACCGTCGAAACGGAGCGAGAATGTTGGGAAGGGAGGCAGAGCCGGTGCCGTGGCTGCCTCGGATTCGGAGCGGCGCTTCTTTGCACGCTGGTCTGGAGGAGTCAGAGCTTCAGCCACTGAGGAGGCTACCAGGGCGGTCGAACCCGAGGAAGCGCCCGGTCCCGGGGTGAGGACCTCCGGGATGGAGGGTAGCTCGGCCTTCGAAGGAGTGTGGCGCGTGACCGATGGCGAGCGGTGGCGCTTTCGATGTTTGTCAGTCTTTTTCTTTTTCTTCTCCGGCTGGGGTTCCTTGTCCTCGGCTTTCCGTACCGACGGGTCCGGAGGGTGTATTGCCGGGACCGAAACCGACTTCGATGGGGTCAGTTTCGACTTCTGGTCGGATTTGACGCCCGGAGAAGAAAGTTTCGTAGGGAGCGACGATGGGGAGCCCCCCTTCCTGTGTGGGGAGCGACGGCTCCCGGGGTCGGACGCGGCTCGACGCGGCGCGGAGTCGTCTCGGTCCCTGACCTCTCTTCCAAAGAGGGCCGCCTTGGTGCCGGAGTCGTAGTCATCGTCCGATGACTGGTCCGAGTCGTCGGAACGGAGCAAAGGGTCGAATTCGGGCCTGGAAGAAAGTCGAAATCCCGGACCCGAAAACTCCGTTTCGACCGTTACGGAACCGGGGGTAGCGGAGCCGTGAGAAGCCGTCGGTGGAGCTGACTTTCCCGGCTTGGTGGACTTGGCCTCGGTGGTTTTCGAAGATTTCTGCTTCGAAACCGCCTGGAGGACCGGGATCTTCTTGGGTTTCTCCTCCCGCCCCGGGGCCTCGGACTTACGGGGCTGGTCGGCGGCAGCTTTCTCCATGGGTTGAGGTCGAAGAGACTTTTCCAGGAGAAAGGAGGCAAGGCGGTTACGGCGGTTCTTGAGTGCTTGCGAACTGAAGCCGCGGCAAATGGTGCAGGCCTCAGGGCGGTGTTCTTCGCCGAGGCAGAGCAAGCACTTTTCGTGGCCGTCGGAGTGCGGGACCTTGGCTCCGCAGTCAATACAATTTTTAAAGGGCTGGGCAAACGGCATTAGTCGAGCGGTCCGAGTCAGAAGAGTGAAGAAGAAGGCAGAATTGAAGAAAAAAATCCAAAATCGCAGGAGACTAACAATGGCGAACCTCTAGCCGAAGGCGGTAAAGAGGAACTGAGGTTTGGGCGGGAAGGAGCCCTCGCGCAGGCGCGCTGGGCGGGGGCGGAGACTAACAAACTTTCCTATGCTAGGGAAGGCCGACCTCCGGCGCAGGGGCGCCTGGGAAACCCTTTTGTGTGGCTTCACGAAGGCCACGAGGGAGAACCACACTCTATTAGACACATAATTTGCATACTTCATAGCTTCAGCCCAATAACCTTTGGGAAGTTTTGCATCTGCCAGCATTGCATTCATGATATTTTGGAGAATTCCATTCTTCCTCTCAGCTAATCCATGTTCAGCAGAAGCAGCAGGGTTTGTAAGTCTATGTTTCACCCCTTTCTTTTCTAAATAGTCAACAAACTGCTTTGCTAAAAATTCACCACCCCTGTCACTTTGTACAGCTAAAATTTTCTGCCTGTACTGTTTTTCTGCCATCACAAACCATTTCCTAAACATAGCACTTACTTCACTTTTGTGCTTCATTATGTATACCCAAGAATAACGTGAATAATCATCTGTTATCACTAGGCAGAATCTAGCACCACCAAAAGAATTCGCCATGGGTCCAATTACATCAATATGTACCAGCTGTAGAGGTTGATGTGACTTTCTCAAACTCTTTCTAGATATGGGAGCAGACTTCACTTTTGTGCCTTTACAAACATGGCAATCTAAAAACTTTTTACAGCTTTGCACAGACCCATGTTCCACATGTTGCAGAGTTTTCATAATGCTTTCAAAACTTAGGTGCCCTAATCTTCTATGCATCAAATGTATGCATTTGTCATGTAGAGGCTTATTTTCAACCATGTTCAAAACTTTCTCAGAAGTGCTTATCATAAACAAATTGTTTTGGAGCCGTCCAGTTGCTATTGTTTTCCCATTTTTTACAATCTTGCAACTACTCTCAGTGAACTGTACATGAAAACCTTGTTTTACAAGCATAGGCACACTTAATAAATTATTCTTTAAAGACGGTATATACAGGACCTTATCAAATACACACTTGAGAGGTTTGAAAAATATTCTACCTTCACCACAGACTTCTGCCTGAGTCCCGTCTGCCAAGGTCACAGTTCTAGAATTAAACAAAGTTAGTTTCTCAAACAAACATTTCTTGTTTATACAATGAATGCTGGCTCCTGAATCAACAATAAATAATTCCTGTCTTGAGCACTCTTTTTCCCTGTTATCTTTAATTACAGACAGCTGGTGACCTTCACTCTTCCAGCGTGTGCCAGCATCTTTTTTCTGCCTTTGCCGCTTGTTTACCTTATCACAGAAACGAAAAACATGTTGGTCACTCCCACAATTATAGCATCTTCTAACTACTTGTATTGTTTATCCAGACACTTGAGCAGGCTTTTTATTTACTTTAGAATCAATCCTCCTTAATTCTTCCTGCTGGAGCCTTGACTGTATGTAAGAGACAGACAATTCATCACTCTTCATAGCTTCCAGTCCCATTACTAAATTGTCATATGACTCATGCAAGCTTGACAATATAACAAGGCATTTGTACTCCTCTTCATGATTTATGCCCACTTCAGACAATTGCTGAAATATACTATTTACTTTCCTTATATAATCAGAAATAGTTTCACCTGGGCTTTGCCTTGAACGGAATAATTTTCTCATCAGAGATACTTTACTTCCAGCTGTGTCCTTGATGTGAGCTGCTCTGAGAAACGTCCAAGCCTCATGTGCTGTTTTTGCTTCCTTCACATAAACGAACTGGGATTCCTCCAAGGACAACATTATAACTGCCAAGGCTTTTTCATCTTTCTTCAAATCTTCCTCATCAGCTTCTTCATCAAGCTGCTTATCTACATACTGATAGAGCTCATGGAAGATCAAGAAATGCTTCATTTTCAAACACCAATGCAGGTAATTACTGTCAGACAGCTTTACAAGAGGCATTGAAGATAGATTTATACTTGCCATTATTGCTGATAGTGCCGGCTCCTTATCTGCCGTTCCTGCAACACTTTTTATCAGCTTTTTCGGCAAATATTTCTTCCGCCTCCACAGCTTTCACTCAAATCACACTCTGTTTTGCTTGGCTTGTCCTTATCAGCTGCTTTTCTCCTCTGCTCACATTCCAAGCCTCTCAGAGAGAAATCCTTTGCAGCTCTGCTTTGTCTCCGTTCCAACTCCAACCTGTTTTCTCTGCAAAAACACAACTTTACACAACACACACTTTATCTATACAGGTACAACAAAACCCATCAGGCTGCTGAACCAGCTGGGCCGATAACCCTGTCAACCAGACTATACTACTGAATGGGCAGTTACATATAATATATAATTAAATATGTTTGCCACTGAG
>JAHTLZ010003914.1:0-12490 GCA_023846285.1 Phrynocephalus versicolor
GTGCCTCAATGTGGATGATTAAAAATATAATAAAGAGAAAATATTTCCAGAACGGAAAAAGGCAATTGTTTCTTACAGACCTCTTCAACAAAAGGTCATTTTTCTAATTGACCAAGAGGTGAGTAGACTTCAAAACCAAAGCCTTCTCTTTTTGAGTCCTGAAGACTTATATAATCTCAAGTTTCTAATTAAAGCTGAAGCACACTAATAATTCCTTTGGCAAAGTGTTTTAGAATAGTGTCCAACAGTCAAAATACTCTGGCCTCATAAAGGCTGTTTTCCTGAAGTGAAATTTCCAGAGGCTTCCAATCAGCATGGCCATTGGATTATAAAAGCAGTAGCCCTCAAGTCACTTCTGATGCATGGTGGCTAGAGAGGGATGCAGGTCACAAGTAGAGATGGGCACGACTCAGAAAAAAATTTTCGTTTTTGTTTTTGTTTTCGGCTAAGGTCCATTTCGTTTTGTTTCCGTTTTCGTGAGCTAATTTCAAAATTTTTCGTTTTCATTACGTAACGAAAACGAAAAAACGAAAACGAAAACGAAAAATTTTTCGTTTCTCCCCATTTAGCTCCATTATGTGTTTTTCCAGTAACGAAAAACGAAAATTGGCTCAAAATTAGTCGTTTCGTTTCCGTTTTCGGTCCATTTTGAACCGTTTTTCGTTTTCGTTTCGTTACGTAACAAAAACGAAAAAACAAAAACAAAAACGAAAATACCGCTAAGTCGTGCCCATCTCTAGTCACAAGTTTTGGCAATTCATGGCAGTTTGTTTAGTAGCTGAACAGTCAGTGTTTCAAAGACCTGCCTCCTCCAGCAGGCATCCCCCTGGAGGCAGCAACCTGGCTTCACTGCCCCCTATGATCCAGACACTCCATTTGAGTGCCCACCTGCTAGAGGAGGTCAGAGTAAGAGTACTCCCAGATTGCAATGCAGCCTTACTCTTTGCCAGTTTGGCCACTAAATGAACTGGCAGAAACGGACAAATTAGCCGTTCGTGCACATCTCTAGTGCAACTATATGAGCTACTGAATTCAGAAATGTCCTTTCATAAACAGTTGCACTCGGATCTTGCATGTCAAAAGCATCTCATGTTGGTCTTTCTCTCTTTCTACTGCCCCTCTTAGTAATATTGTCTTTTTCATTAAGTTATGAGCAGATCTTGTTAACTAACAGCTATTGCTTTATCAAGTTAATCTGTCTCATGTTAAGTCTTCCTCTTTTCATACTACTCCACCTCACCTTTCCCAGAAATATCATCTATTTGGTCTCTTCTGTATTTCCATTATATGTGCATGGCAGGATAGGTGCAGGTTAATTATTTCTTCTCGGGTGAGAATTCAGGCTTGATTTGATTCAGCACTCACTTTTCTGCTTTTCTGGCTTTCTTTAGTTTTCACAGCAATATTTCTTACCTCAATGCTATCCTGCAGTTTTGAAGCAGGTGTGTGTAATGCATTTTTCAACCTTTAAAGTTCTTTTTTTTTAAAAAAAAAGGAATAGAAAAATATATTTTATTTTACAAGGTAATGTTAATGACACTATAACTGAGATCTATTAGAAGTTAACTCAGTGACTAGTTAAATAAAAGTACAACACTTAAATCAATCCACTTCCAGTGACAAATGCCCTTTATTATCCCAATTATAATAAAGTTGGGGCATGTTTGTACAAATATCTATACACAAAAAACCAAAGAGGAAAAATATATTCAGTTAGAAGGACACCCATTAACTGCTGAGAAGGTGCTTAAAAGCATAAGGATGTGAATATAGTGAGTGGTATGTAAGAGTCATCCTAGATTTCTGAAAAGCCCTTTTCTTCCCAGGACCTTATTTTCACATGATCTGTATCGCCTAGAACATAGTTTTCTGTTTTTTTCATTTTCTTATGCTATCCTTCTCTATCTACTCTGAACAATTACTATATAGCTTTTTCTTCACTTTGCCTGCATGTGTTCATAACATTTTGCTCCCAGAGTCATAGCAATCATGGCCTCTTTGTTCAGCAAGAGGTGTTATTGCAAGGCATCCAGATAAGTTCTGTGCAAGGTGTGGGCTGGTGTCATAGTTGCCATGTCACAAAAATCACTGCTTATACCTTTGGTTTGTTCTGTTTCGGGCCTACTCTTGGTTTGGTTCAGTTTCGGTTCATATGATTTTTTTTTAAAAAAATTGTACAAACCCAAACCGAGCCGAAGTGGTTTGAGTCTGATTTACCGGCAGCGGCGGCAGCGGCGGTGATCCTGGCGGTGGCGGCAGCAGGGGCTTTTTGAGGCGCTGGCTTGGGGCCAGTGCCTCTAGAGGCACTAGCTTCCCCGCACCTCTGGGTTTTTAAATTTTATTTATTTATTTTTCCAGCGCTGACCACGCAGCCCCTGGGGCTGGGTCGGCGCTTGTTTTTTGTTTGTTTTTTTTTGAATTTTATTTTTATTTTACCACACCGATCATGCAGCCCCAGGTGCTGGGTTGGCATTTTTTTAAAAATTATTTCATTTTAAAAAGTCCCCAGCTTGGGGGCTTTTTGAGGCACTGCCATGGGGCCAGCACCTCTCAGCTGAGAGGCACTGGCTTAGGGCCAGTTCCCCATGCCTCTTTTTTAAAAAAAAATTCCAGCACCGACCACACAGCCCCTGGGGCCAGGTCAGCACTTGTTTTATTTTTTATTTTATTTTAGAGCACCAACCACACGGCCCCTGGGGCCGGGTCGGCACTTTGCCCACCAGCACCAACCATGCAGCCCCTGGGGCTGGGTTGGTGCTTGTTTTATTCTTTCAATTTTTATTTTATTTTAGAGCGCTGGCCATGCAGCCCCTGGGGCCGGGCCGGCGCCTGTTTTTAAAAATTTTTAATAATTAGTTAACAAAACGAATGATGAATAACAAAATGAATTAAAAGTTTGTTTTGTGCCCATCTCTACTTATACCCTTGGAACATGACAATTTCCCAGTGCACATGCCTGATAAAGTCGGACTCTCTTACGGAACTAATCACAATGAAAAATAGTTATCTGGGCCATCTTACAGATCTGCTTCTTCTGCCCGATCTGTTAAAAAGGTACAGGAAGAGAAAAAGACATGTGTGGAACATTATTACATGTTAATACATCTGTTATGAATACTTTGTTTTGAGATCTTCAGTACTTAGTTATACTGCAGCAAAGTATCACCTATTAATAATATTACAGGAATAAATGAAGGAACAAGGGGGCTTGTCATTGAAATACAGTATGTATTTTTGATACTCTGTTTTTCAAACACCTCAAGCTGAGCATGGTTGTGTAGAAGGCACTGACACCAAGTCCAGACTGGGCAAAAAAGGAGTTCCCTTAACTCATTGGAAGAACCAAAGCTATCTGAATAAGGGTGCCATCCAAATTCCACGATAAGCTAGGCATGCCTTTGAAATGGCCGTGAATCCCTTGTGCTGGCCTAACCCTCTGTGCTGGCTCATTCCATAATGTCAGCTGACAGAGAGCCAACATAGGGGTGAACAAAGGGTGAAACAAGGGGGTGAGCTAAGTTACACCAAATCCAAACCTCACTCAACTCAGACACAGGACTTTTTAGGCTGGCTCTATGCTCTGTCACGTTGAAATCCCATATGTGTCTTCTGTGCTATTGGCAACAATTGTTTCCCTATTTTCCACTACAAGAATTGTCTCCCTATTTCCCCCTTTCTGTAAGGGTAAGTCTTGCCTGACAAACCTTTTAGAATTCTTTGAAAAGGTCAACAGGCATGTAGATTTGGGTGAACCAGTGGATAGTATCTCTCTTGATTTTCAGAAGGCTTTTGACACTGTCCCTCACCAAAGGCTGCTGAGAATATTGCACAATCAAGGGATAAGAGGGCAGGTCCGCTTATGGATTGAGAACTGGTTGAGATCCAGGAAACAAAGAGAGGTGAAAAGCGGTGTGCCCCAGGGATTTGTCCTGGGACCGGTGCTTTTCAATCTGTTCATAAATGACCTGGAGACAGGGATAAGCAGTGATGTGGCCAAGTTTGCGGATGACACGAAACTTTTCTGTGTGGTAAAAACCAGAGAAGATTGTGAAGATTCCAGAGGGATCTCTCCAAAAAGAGAATGGGCTGCCAAATGGCAAATGTCTTTCAATGTAGTCAAATGTAAAGTAATGCATACTGGGGCAAAAAATCAAAAAATTATCTATCAACTCATGGGCTTTGAGCTGTCCGTGACAGATCAGGAAAGAGATCTTGGTGTATTGGTGGACAGCTCCATGAAGATGTCTACTCAATGTATGGCAGCGGTGAAGAAGGCCAATTCCATGCTAGGGATTATCAAAAAGGGGATTCAAAATTAAAACAGCCAACATTATAATGCCTTTGTATAAAACGATAGTAAGGCCGCACCTGGAGTATTGTGTACAATTCTGGTCAGCACATCCCAAAAAAGACATAGTGGAACTGGAAAAGGTGCAGAAGAGAGTGACTGAAATCATTACTGGCCTGGGGCACCTCCCTTATGAGGAAAGGCTAAAACATTTGGGGCTCATTTGGCACCTGAGGGGGGATATGATTGAGACATACAAAATAATGCAGGGCATGAGTCAAGTGGATAGAGAGACACTCTTCTCCCTCTCACAAAATACCAACACTAGGGGAAATCCACTCAAACTGTGGGTTGGGAGAGTGAGAACAGACAAAATAAAATATTTTTTTACCCAGCGTGTTGTTAGTCTGTCGAATTCCCTGCCACAAGAGATGGTGATGGCGTCTAGCCTGGATGCCTGGAGGAGAAGTCCATCACAGGTTACAAACCATGAGGGAGATGTGTAATCTTCAGGCTTAACACCAGGGTACTTCAAGGGCCAGATGTGAGGGAGTGGTAGCAGCAGACAGATATCTAGTCTCATGCACTCCCATAGGCAATTGGTGGGGCCACTGTGAGATACAGGAGGCTGGACTAGATGGGCTTTTGGCCTAATCCAGCATGGCTCTTCTTATGTTCTTATGTTCTTACATTCTTACAAAGGTGATAATTATGGTGCAGTCTTCTGTGAATGAGCTTCAAGTCTGTGGCCCCTTCCTCCAAGCTCTACTAACACAATCATGAGGAGACTGGAGGAAAAAAATCCTTTCATTTTTAAGAAACCACAGTTCATTTATGAAGCTGGCTTGTTTCCCTAAATCATAAATAAGACTTATTCTCATTTAGGATCCAAGAGGTGTTGGATAAGCTGTGTTCAACCAAGAACAGAAGTAGAACATTCCAATTACCTAATAACTGAAAATATTCTGAAACATAACCATCATGTCTGAACCATGCCACTGTGTCTCTTCAGATTTTTTTTTTTTTAAGAATTAAGGTACTGCTGCTGTGTGTTGACATCCTGATGTAAAGGCAATCTCTAACAGGAAACAAGGTTTGTTGTTCCACTTTTATGCATTTTCCAGCAATTATTTCCCATGTTTCCTGGAGTAGAGATGGGCACGACTTAGCGGTATTTCCGTTTCCGTTTCCGTTACTCGTTTCCGTTACTCTACGGAAACGGAAACGGGAATTACTCTGCCAGACTTCGAGCTCGAACCGACGAACGAACAATTTGGTCTGATTTTTCGTGCTCGTTACTTGCATCGCGCGATCGCGCGCGATGCCAAGCGGCACAGAAAAAAGTTTTTAAAAGTTAAAAAGCCCGGTTCCCGCCCAAAAAGCAGGCGGAAATATGCCTGCCGTGCCTCAGGGCACCTACCAGAGGGGTGGTTTCTGGAGGTCCCCGTCCGGCCTCCCCCCCTCCTCCGTCCTGGGATGCTCTGGTGTGGTGGTGGGACTCGCCCGCCGCAAAAAGCCCAGTCTCGCCGCCGGCCGCCAAAGCGCAACCAAGCGGCACGGGCGGCACAGGAAAAAACTTTTTTAAACTCTCCCCCGGGTCTCCCCCCCACCCATTCCCGGGCCAAAAAGCAGGCGGAAAATGCCCGCTTGACTAAGGGCGCAGGGCACCTACCGGAGGGGGGGTTTCTGGTCTGGAGGGGGGGTGTCCCGGCTTCCCCCCCCTCCGTCCTGGGCTGCTCTGGTCTGGTGGGACTCGCCGCAGGCTCGCAAAAAGCCCACTCTCGCCGAGACGCCGACGGCCGCCGCAAACACAAGCGGCACGGGCGGCGCAGGAAAAAACTTTTTAAAACTCTCCCCCGGGTCTCCCCCCACCCATTCCCGGGCCAAAAAGCAGGCGGAAAATGCCCGCTTGACTAAGGGCACTCCTCACTCAGTAGGGCACCTACCGGAGGGGGGGTTTCTGGTCTGGAGGGGGGTGTCCCGGCTTCCCCCGTCCTGGGCAGCCGGACTCGAGTCGCCTCGTCGCCATGCCATGCGGTGCGGGCGGGGGATCGAAAATGGGGCGGCGAATGCAATATTGTTTTTGAAATCGTCGTCCAAAAACACACAAGCACAACAGAAACACGCGGAAATGTATGAACTGCCAGATTTTTCACAGTAGCAGTGGGTTTTTTCTTGCAACAAAATGTCTCTCCTCTCCTCCTGTGTCCTCCATTGATTTTATTTTATTTTATTTTATTTTACACCTGCGCAGTGTGCAATGATGGGCTGGCCCAGTGGCCTGGCCAGCCATGTGGGAGGGGACGACCATGCAAATTTTTGGAGCCATATCACCAATCGCATGGCCACTTGGCCACTGAGACTTCTGGGATGTGCCAAAAAGCCCCCTAAAACTTGCCCTAGCCCCCTAACCCGCTAACCCTAATCCTTGACTCCTTACCCATACGTCACAGACTGTCTTCTTAGTGGGTCAGAGAGGCACCCAGAGGTGCAACCCAATAGCCCACCATAACCTTACCCGTCATTAGCCTAACCCTAGCCCTAACCCTAATCCACCTTAGCCCATAGCCAGATCGACTTGCATTGCACTACACACGCAAGTACGATTCCCTTCTGTGGGACGTGATGGCAGGTGCGACCCGCTCGTGGGACAAGGTGGTTGAGCAGGTGCAGTGGCACTGCCTGGCCTGAAAATGGCTGGCGACACGCTCATACCACGGTATCAAGTACTCGAGCAGGTCTCACTCTGCCTGCAAATGGTATACATAACCATATGGTTGTGCATGCCATTTTGCAGCAGCAGCAGGTGAGGATGGGAGACCCCCATGTTGCGGGGTCTCTTGGAGCCTGCTGCTGCTGTCCCTTCCTTTATAGCGGGCCGGCGGAGGCACCCACCCCACAGAGGTGCCTCCAGGAGCCCGCTACCCCCCCAAAAAAACCAGTATAACGATAACGAAAAAAACGAAAAACGAAACGACTAATTTTTTCCGATTTTTCGCGAAAACGGAAACGAAACGACTCGGACCCTAGCCGAAAAAGAAAACGAAAACGAAGTTTTTTTCCTGAGTCGTGCCCATCTCTAGTTAACAGTGCTCTGAAGATGTGCTTGGGGCAGACATGAAACAAGACTTTATGAGGAATTTTGGAATAGTCTTAATCAGGCATACTTGGAAATGAGCCTTTTTCTCAAGTCAATCTGTTTCCTTACTAATACTGTTTCTTCACTAAGGAATCTGTTTCCTTACTAAATTTAGGATTTAAAAGATATTGCTCTGTTCATGAAATCAATAATAATAACCTTATTACTTTGACACTCAGCAAATTTAGAATAGGCCTCTGACCCTTGAAAACAAGACCTTACCATGGAATTTCCATCCATTCTGAACAAAATTGAACATAAGACTTTATTTTATTTTATTTATTTTATTTTATTTTATTTTATTTTATTTTATTTTATTTTATTTTATTTAAAAGTGTCCCCCTCCACTAATTTTAAATGAAATGGAAAATTACCAGGACAAAATGCTACCCAATTGCTTTAGTCTATTTCATACTGATAATTTTATCACAGTCTTGATGAAACAATATGTATTCACTGAATTACATGTTGTCTCCAACATCCATCCTCTTCAAGCTAGGAGCCAAACTAGAGCCCAACAGAGTGAACTGTTGTCACCTGTCAATGATGATGCTAATATTCCTATTTCTGTTTTTCCTTCACAGAAACCAAGTGAGACCTGATGGAGTGGAGAAAACATTCAATCGTGTTCCTTTTCTTACAGATGCTGATGCTATTTCAGATAGTACACTGATGTTATTTCAGATAGTAATGTTGTGTCTGATGATGTTGATTCTCTTTCTACTGATGTTGTTGATGTTTCACCTAATACAAATGCAAGTGTGTGGTGATGATGATGATGTTACATGTTTTCTGAAACCTGATGTTACTTTCAGAAAACAACAGTTAGCTGATCCTACCTTGAAGGAAGCTAGAGAACAGGCAGGCAGAGACGGGGTTTTGTCAGCAGCTAAACAAACCAGATTCTGTTGGAGAGGGCCCAAATGATGCCAAATTACTGTACAGAGAAAAGTTAGTGGATGGCAAGCCTAATTTAGAGCCACAACACCAGTTAGTGGTTCCACAACATTATAGACAGGAAGTGCTCAAACTGTCACATGGTTGTATTCTTGAAGGCTTTCACAGCCAGGATCTGGTGGTTTTTTTGGTCTCACAACAACTATCAGAACATGGCCAAACAGCCTGAATAACTCACAACAACTGTCACATGATTCTTTGTTGGGTCATACTGGTTGTAGGAAAACTTTGATTGGAATCACTGATCATTTGTTTTGGCTGAATTTAACCAAATATATAAAGGCCCACACCTCCAGTTGTGATGTGTGTCAGCACATAGGCTACCCAACTGATACCACAAAGACGCAGATGGAAACTTTTCCTTTAGGATCTGTGTTCAGCACTCTACAAATGGATATTTTTAACCTCTTCCTACCAGCAGTGCAGGGAAGAAGTATCTAGTCTGTTTTGTTTGTCCTTTCAGCAAATGGGTGGAAGCATTCCCTACTTCAGTTTAACTAGGGGAGTGTTGAATCTCATATATCAGTGGTGGTGAACCTTCGGCACTCCAGATGTTTTGGACCACAACTCCCACAACTCCCACAGTCCTTTGTCATTGGCAATCTAGGCTTGGAATTCTGGGAGTTGTAGTCCAAAACATCTGGAGTGCCGAAGGTTCGCCACCACTGTCATATATGGTATAGAAATGAAAAAAAAGAAGGCTGGTGTTTTGTCATTAGACATATTTAAATCTTTTGATTGTGTGGAATGGTCAACACTAAAAATTGTGATTGAAAACTGGGGGTTTGGAATGAAATCTAGAGGGGTGGTAGATCAACTATATTCTGAAAATACATCTGAAATAACAATGATGGGATTACAGATCAGATTTCTCTAGGCTGAGGTAATAGATAAGGTTGCCCCCTCACCACAGTTCTGCTTTGTTTAATGATTAAAATGTTTGTGGATAAAATAAGGGATGATTAGTTAATTAGTTGATTAGGTATTGATAATAAAGTAAATATTAATTTATTTGCAGATGATTCCTTATTGACAATTGAAAACCCAATAGAGAGTATGGATAGAATTAATACATATCATTTGGAGATAGAATTACATATCCAGATTGTGTGTTAATTGGCCTATTTCAGACCAGGGTGACAAGAGGTCAAAGTGAGCTATAAAATAGAGGACTTACAACTAGCTTTTTTCAGGCTGATGAAGCTGTTTGGATGAGCAGCAAAGCATTTCAATCTCTCAAGAAAAAAAAAAGTCCAGCTGCCATGACTCAACTTCCAGATGCATCTTTAGTCCATTATGTATTCATAGTATACCTCATGCTTAAATGTTTCCATTGCACTTTGCTAGTATATACATCTATATCATATTCATGCACCTCTATATTATTCTCATGTTTACATTTATAATCATGTAGTTTGCTTGTTTTTTAAAAAGTGTTAAATTGCATTTAGACATTTTTAATTTTCAAGGGCAAGCATGTAATGAAATTAAGGATGATAGGCCATAGAGTCATTTCTCAAGCTATGATATTAACAGCATTTTCTCCTTGCAGTAAAAATGTTATCTAAGGTATGCAGAACTTAGACATAACAAAACTTCCAGAGGCGAGCAAGAGAGCTACCATTGAACAATCCATATCACATGCGATCTATCACCACAAAACTTCTGAGGAAGAATGGTGCCTAATTAGTTAGATAGAATCAGGGTTATTTAGCATAGCCAAAATGGATTTTGTAAAGAGATAGAGAGAATAACATAGCTTTTGTTATTTGGTTAAGCAAATAAACCCATGCCTTCAGTCTATTAGGATATTTGATGATTTTTGAATCCTTTCTCAGTATTACTTCATTTTGTATTTTAGTTTAGAAATAAAGCTTCATATCATTTTTGGTTGCTATCAAAATCCTTTGCCTGAGAGAGAATAAACTCTCTGCCTGCTAAATTCGGCCACTGTTAATTAATGCAGACTTACCTCACATACAGAAAAGTACAATGTTTCTTAGAAAGCTATCTAGATTAGAAGAATAGGAAGCAGCTTTGAAACACAGGAGAAATAGTCATTAAAGGACATAATGGGAAAATCTCCTGCCATTGAATCAAATGGAAACAGAAGACTATCATGGTAAATTCCTATAGTGAGTAGACATGGGCACGACTAGGCGAAATTTTTGTTTCCGTTTCTGTTTTTCGTTTCCGTTACGTAACGGAAACGGTAACAATAATTAAGCCATCAGAACTCGAACTCGAACCAAAAAAAGAAAAATTTGGTTCGGTTTTTCGTTTTCGTTTGTGGCATCGCGGCGATCGCGCAATGCGAAGCACAGAAAATGTTTTTTAAAGTTTTTTTAAAAAACCCTGACTCCCGGCCAAAAAAGCAGGCGAAAATATGCCTGCCTGAGGCTTTGCCACCTACCAGAGGGGTGGTTTCTGGGGGGTCCCCGGCCTTCCCCCCCTCTTCACTTGTCCTGGGCTGCTTGCACCAGGCTGGGGGGGTCATCTTCGTCGTCTCGCCATGCCATGCGGTGGGGGGGATCCAAAATGGCGACCGCAATTTTTCTTTTGAAATTGTGGTCAAAAAAACACCAAATCACCACAGAAACATGTGAAATTTATTTATTTTAAATGCCTGAATTTTAATAGTAGCAGCAGTGGGTTTTTTATAGCAATAAAATGTCCTATTGATTTTATTTTATAGTATTTTATTTTTTATTTTTTTAGACCTGCTCATTTGGGCTGGGCATGGGATGGGACCATGCAAATTTTTTGAACCATTCCACCAATGGCATTGCCAGGTTTTGACTGACACTTCTGGATGTGCCAGAGGGCATAAAAAGCCGAGGCACCTTCCAGAAGTCCCAGTCTGCTCTTGAATGTGGAGGAGGTTGGAGGGCTGTGTGGCTGGCTGCTGCTGGCTGATTGGAAGGAGGCTGGAGGCTTTAGATTTAAGTTAGGCATGCAGGGAGGGAATTGGATTTAGAAAATAATTTCTTTGATTCCCTGCAGCTTTGTCTGCTGAAGGGAATAGCAGTTTATTCTTTATTTCTTCTCTGGCAGTTTGTGAGGATTTTTTTCTGATATTGGATAAAGGGGGAGGTTCGACTGGGAGTGGGAGGTGTGGATTTATTTTAAATATATATTATATACTACCATTTATTTTCTATTTTCCCAACTTCAATTTGCTTGCACACACACACATTTGGGGTGCAAGCCAAGAACAGAACCTCTATCCTAAGTGATATCCTAACTGCCCACTCACCCGCCCGCCTGCACCACCACCCGCCTGCGGCTGCCGCCTGCCTGCTCGCCCGCCCGCGCCTCCCCCCTGCCGCTGTCGCCGCCCACCCATGGCCCCCCACCACCACTGCCCACCAGCAACTCGCCCCCACTGCCCGCCCACCGCCCCGCCCACCGCCTAGGGCGCAAAAACACCTAGCACCGGCCCTGATTGCGGGACGCCCCTATGCTCTGGGAAGTCAAATTGTGCTAAATCGCGGTGGAAACGACAAACGACAAATGAAACGACAAATTTTTGAAAAATTTTGCGACAAATGGAAACGACCCGAAACAGACCCATTCTGACAAACGAAAACTCGAAACGTCATTTTTTCTGGTTGTGCCCATGTCTAATAGTGAGCTGTGTTCTCTGTTTCCTATATAATAATTGGGGGGTTAGGGACCCAACCCAACCTGTGATAATGGAAGATCCGGAATATGCAGATGTTGGGTCAAGTTGAGACTGGGGGGCCTATCTGTGGCCTCCTACACTTACCTGAGGCCTAGCACTGCCCCAAATGGGCCTCTGACAGGCTTCCTGGGCCTGTCAGAGGCCCCAGAAGTGGTTTTCAGCAATCCAGAAATCAGTTCCAGTTTTCCAGGAGTCACTTCCGTTCAACGGAAACCACTTCTGTGGCCTCCAACAGGCCTGGGAAGCCAATAGGAGCCCTGTTTGGGGCAGAGCCAGGCCTGGGGCAGGTGCAGGAGGCCTCAAATGGGCCCATGCAGCTGCCCCAGGAGCCCTTTCTTTTCATATACTGCGGTCCCACGATATAACAGGACCACAGTATATGAAATGCGAAATGGTGGGGGATGACTGTAGTACATTGCAA
>JAHTLZ010003915.1:0-12839 GCA_023846285.1 Phrynocephalus versicolor
CCCCCCCATAATGAACTCAAAGCAAGCTATGTGGTTCCTCTCTTCCGCGCTTTTATCCTCACAAGAAACCTACAAGGTAGGCCAGACTGAGAGACTGTGACTAGAGGTGGGCACAAAACAGAAAATCGATGGTTTGTTTCGTTCTGTTTTGGGGGGTCCCTCAATTTTAAAACAAAAATTCATATGAACCAAACCAAACCAACCTGTTTTGGCTTGCCTCGGTCACTGACAATGCTGCCGACACCGCTGGGGGACCGCCAACCCCACCAATGCCGGGGGCCACCAATGCCACCGCCGACGCCAGGGGAGCAATGCTGATGCTGGGGGAACCGATGCTGATGCTTATTTTTTTTAAAAATTCTTGCTGGTCCGCAGGCCAGACCAAGTTTTTATTTATTTATTTTTATTTGTATTTTTTTAAAAGCACCAGCCAGGCCCAGGCCATTTTTTATTTTTATTTTTATTTTTTTTCCCAGCACCAACCAATTGGCCCCTGGGGCCGGGTCAGTGCTTTATAATTTTTTTTTTTTTACAAGGCCGACCATGTAGCTCCCTCTCCAGGTTGGCGCTTTTATTTTTTTATTTTTAAAAAAGTCCCTGATGCCGGGGCTGTTTTTTTTTTAATTTAACAGCTGAGAGGCACTTGCTTCCTTGAGCCCCATTTATAAAATTTTTTTTTTACTTCTGGCTGGCTTGCAGGTGAGACCAAGGGTTTTTGTATTTATTTTTATTTATTTATTTATTTTTAAGTACCTGCTGGGGCCAGTGCCATTTTTTAAGTTTTCCAGCACCGACCACACGGCCCCGGGGCTGGGTTGGCACTTTTTTATTTTATTTTATTTTATTTTTATTTTTATTTTACAAAGCTGACCATGCAGCTCCCGGGCTGGGTTGGCACTTTTTAATATATCTATATCTATATCTATATCTATATCTCTATCTATATCTCTATCTATATCTCTATCTATATATATCTATATCTATATCTATATCTATATATCTATCTATATATCTATATCTATATCTATCTATATCTATATCTATATCTATATCTATATCTATATCTATATCTATATCTATAGATAGATAGATATTTAAGTCCCTGGTGCCAAGGGCTGTTTTTCCCGCCCACAGCTGAGAGGTGCTTGCTTCCCCATGCCAAAGAGAAGGTCAGGACTCGGTGCGGCACTAGTCAAATGAAATGAATGAAATGGAAATTTCTGTTTCGTTTTGTTTCGTTTTTCTTTAATGGGTTGGTTTGTTAACAAAATGACTAACAAATAATGAAATGATTTTAAAAATTCATTTCATGCCCTTTTCTAATTGTGACTGACTCAAGGCCACTCAGTGAATTGTATGGGTCACTAGAGGTCTAGAGCCTTGAATTCCCATTTCCCACCACTGCAGCAGACGAGCTCTCCAGGCACACTGGTGTTCATGAAGCTGTTTCGAATGTGTCAGCAGACATCCAGGGGCACCACTGGGGAGACAGGTAGAGAAAATGAGACTGGAAAGATGAAGAATGGTCAGAGGTAGATCAGGGAGTCTTTTACAGAAAGGTGATGGCTGAACTCATAAGACTGAAATCAGAGAAATGTGTGGTGGAGCAGCTGTGTGTATTTAATCACTGACACCTATCTAGCTGCAGCTGAAGTTCAGTTTGAGCTGACTCTCCAATAAATCATTTGAAATTCTCTGAGACTTACACTTTATATACTGTAGTTTTAAGGGAAGTGAAACTCCTCTCATAGGGTACCTCTTCCCTCCCAGTTAGCATACCTTGGTTCACCCATTATGATTTTTCACATTCCGCAAAAGCTACGTCATTCAAGTCATGAAGGTTCTGGAATTATTTAATAGATTTTTCTCTTTTTCAAGGGTGGTGCAGAAGGGAAGGAGGGGGATAACATACAGTATCTTAAAACAAAGCATTTATGTTTTCTTTCTTGAGCCTAATTTCACAAGTGTCATCCCAATTATGTTGTTCCTGTTGTTGAAAATCCAGAGGTGTTGATTGAGAAACTGACTTTCTCAATCAGAAAAACACAGAACTACATTTGGAAGCACACTGCAGCTGGCTGACTTGAATATGTGATGGTAGAGATTAAAATCTGTTGCTAGAGTAGTCTTGTGTCACTTCTGTATCATGCCTCAGGATGGAGTGCTAGATACTTCAGTGGCTTAGATCTCTGGTTGCGGTTAGGAGTAGAGATGGGTAGGAACCGAAAAAATGGTGATTTGTTTTAATTCGGTTCATTGTAGGGTTGGGTTTGGTTCATTTCATTTTTAACCATTTTTTTTTTGAAAAAATTGTTTCCTTGGTTTGTTGATTTGTTATTTGTTTCCCCCCGCTTTGCACGATTTAATCCATTTGACAGCCCGCGGGCGGGAAAAAACATTCAACAAAAACCAACAGATGTTGACAACTACTGCACAAACTGGACTGGCAGCACCCTCATTCTCATCATCCACATCCTCCTCATCATCTTCTTCAACATTCAACACATCATCCTTACCGAGTGGTAGCAACTGGCCCCTGTGGCAGGGACTTTTTGAGGTGTTGGCTTGGGGCCAGCACCTCTTTTTTTCTTCAAGTGACCACTGCGCAGCCCCTGGGGCTGGGTCGGTGCTTCTTTTATTTTTTTATATTTTGTTCTTGATTTTAGGGTGCCAACCCAGCCACCCCTGGGGCAGGGTCAGCACTCCTTTTTAATTTTTATTTATTTTAATTTTATTTTTATTGTTGTTTTTTTACTGCTGACCCTGTGGCCCGTGCTACAGCTGTAGTGCGGGCCGGTTGGCTTTTTTTCCCTTTTGCCAGCTGTGGGCTGGTTCCACGGCCTGCGGGCTGGTACCGGGCCCGTTTGCCGGATTGGGTTGTTTTTGTTTTTTGTTATGTTTGCCGGCCACAGGCTGGTTCCAAGACCCGCAGCCTGCTTGCGGGGTAGTACTGGGCTTGCATGCCAGATCGGGGTTTTGTTTTGTTTTGTTTTGCCGGCTGCGGGCCGGGTCCAGTGGTCATGGGCCAGTACCAGGCCTGTGCACCGGATTGGGCTTTTTAAAAAATTTGTTATTAAAAATTTAAACAACACATAAATCCCCCACAACACATTGTGCTTAATTATCCACCACCCTCGGGATTATATAACAATATGCTTTATAACATTATATAACATTACATTCATTACAATCACGTTTTATCTTAAACACCTGTCTCCTTCCAAACTTGAATTGATTCTTTTGATGGAAATTAACCTTTTTGCTTTAGAAATACGTGAGCCAGAAATTTATACAGATTCAATTGAAAATGTTCTCTTTTACCATCCCCTTTTTAATTTTCAATTCGCAGGTCAGTTTATCATTAATAGCCAAACTCCACATTTCTTCATACCATTCCTCTAGACTCAGTTTCTTATTATAGTTCCAATTTTTTGCCATTATTAATCTTGCAGATGTTACCATAATTATAATCAGATCCTTTAACTCTTTTTCTATTTCACAATTTTTAATTATGTTTAGCAATGCTATCTTTGGAGATCTTTCTATATCAATCCCTATAATTTCTTTTATTTCATCAAAAACTGTATTATCCATTCCTTTTGTTTTTCCTCACAGGACCACCACATATGATAATAGGTTCCTTTTTCCTTTTTACACCTCCAACACAAGGGTGATACCTCCTTATTTATTGCATGCATTTTTACTGGTGTTAAATACCATCTCCAAATAACTTTGTAACAATTTTCCTTAATTCTTACTGACATATTTTTCATTATTCTTTCCCTCCATATTGCATTCCAAATTTCTTCCTTTATCTCCTCATTTAAATCTCCTTGCCAAACCAGTTTTAGTGCTGTTGTTTTATATTCCTCCTCAACTAACATCCTATATATTAGGCTTATTGTGCCTTTTCTTTGATACTGATCTCCAAACATTTCCCTTTTTTCAATAATTTCTTCAAACTCAGTCATTGCCCTACATTTCCCTTCTTTTTTTTATCAACACCTTAGTCCAGTTATCTAGTTGCCCTATGCTTAGCCAATTAAGATATTCTTTCCTTAATACTTCTTTTATTCTCACTGTATCAAAGGTGTTTATCCAGTCTTTAACTTTAATTACCCTCTGTTCTGTCAAAATCTTACTTATTTTTATCTTTAAAATTTCTGGGAAATTTGGTAAATCCACTATTCTAGTCAATGGGGATATCTTTGGGCTTAGTATTATTTTATACTTGGTCCAACACTCTAACATATTGTTTAAATAGGGATTATCAATACTTTTTAACATTTATTTAAATTTACACTAAAGAACATATTTAATACATTATCCCAAATCCTATAAAATTTTAGACCACTCCAAATTAATCTCTCACTATTTATTGTAATTTCAGGAATATGTCTCAATTGATTTGCTATATAATATAGTTTAACATCAGGAATGCCCAATCCTCCCCTCTTTTGTGGGAGATACCACAATTTTTATTTATTCTTGCCCTTTTATTTTCATTACAGTATCTATTAATCAAATTCTGTACTTCTTTTAATTCTTTGTCATCTATTCTTAAGGGTAACATCCAAAAAAGAAAATTTAATTTAGGGATAATCTTCATTTCTACAATTGCCACTCTTCCAAACCATGATATTTTCAATCTACTATATTCTCTAATTTGTTCCTTAATTTGTTTTTTCACATCATCTAGATTAGTTTTGACAATTTCTTGCATTTCCCAAGTAATATTTATTCCCCAAATATTTAATACTATTTTTAATCTTCCCTTCAAATTTTTGCTTCATATTACTTATATCACTGTTATTATCATTTATTAACATACATTCTGATTTATTCCAATTTATCTTCAATCCCGTGACCTTCTTAAATTCCTTTAAATGTACCTTAATAGTATCTAGAGCTTTCATTGCTTCCTCAATTGTTAACATCGTAACAATTTTGCTTTTGCTTTTGTTTTTTTGTTTTTGCCGGCTGCGGGCCGGTTCCACGAACTGTGGGTTAATTCTGTGGCCCGCAGGCAAGGTCCAGTACCCGCAGGCTGGTACTGGGCCTGCACGTAGGATCAGATTTTTTTTCCAAGCACCGACGGCGTGGCCCCTGGGGCCGGGTCAGCACTGGTTTTATTTTTAATATTATTTCCTTGATATTAGGGCACCACCCTGGCCACCCCTGGGGCCGGGTCGGCACTCCATTTTTTAATTTTTTAATTTTAATTTTATTGTGTTTTTTTTTACTGTCCACCACATGGCCTGCGCCACAGCTGTAGCGCGGGCTGGTCGGCTTTTTTCCCCTGGTCACAGCTCCCTGCAGCCAGGAAGACCGAAGGACCAGCACGAGGTAGGATACATCTCCAGAGCCACCATTAATGAACTGAACTGAACTGAACCATTTTTTTTTCTGGTTCAGTTCATTTTGTTCTAAATCCACTCTGGGGTTTGTTATTCATTTCATTACATACCAAAACAAACAATGAATAATGAAACGAACTAAAATTTTGTTTCGGGTCCATCTCTAGTTAGGAGTTCAATTCCCCGCCATGATTGCCCGACAGGGGGTCGACCCAGCGATCCATAGAGTCTCTTCCAGTTCTGCAGTTCAAAAATGGTGATGGATGTTAAAATACAGGGACAGTCAATCAAAATTGTAAAAGCATTGACTGGCGGTACACAATAGATGCATGTTGTAACCAAAAACCTAAGTATCTGTTAAATATTAACATCGTATATGTGCTAATTTAATACTTTTCAGTTTTTTAATATTGCTGCTTTTTGTAGCTCTGACATGTTATTTCTGAGATCTGTAATGGCTTATAATACTGTGTGAGGTTTCTTGATATTGTTCTCAAAGCCCCGATGACTTCAAGGGCCACTGAAATGTGTTTCATCCACAATGCCATTATTTGTATATTTTCCTCCCTGCCAATACAGAGTTCATAAAAACAACCATGTCTGGTGGCACTTTGAAGGCTCACATGTTTATTACAGTAAGCACTTTTATAGATCTGTCCTTTACTGCATTTGTTAATCTATCACGTGCCACAAAAACTCTTTATTGTTTTTGCCATAGGAGATTTGTCAAACAGAGACCCACCTCTTTGGAAAATGAAACTTGTTGCCATGAAGTGGTGAAGATGGTGTTGGAACTAGAGATGGGCACGACTTAGCGGTATTTCCGTTTCCGTTTCCGTTACTCGTTTCCGTTACTCTACGGAAACGGAAACGGGAATTACTCCGCCAGACTTCGAGCTCGAACCGACGAACGAACAATTTGGTCTGATTTGTCGTGCTCGTTACTTGCATCGCGCGATCGCGCGCGATGCCAAGCGACACAGAAAAAAAAGTTTTTAAAAGTTAAAAAGCCCGGTTCCCGGCCAAAAAGCAGGCGGAAATATGCCTGCCGTGCCTCAGGGCACCTACCAGAGGGGTGGTTTCTGGAGGTCCCCGCCCGGCCTCCCCCACTCCTCCGTCCTGGGATGCTCTGGTGTGGTGGTGGGACTCGCCCGCCGCAAAAAGCCCAGTCTCGCCGCCGGCCGCCAAAGCACAACCAAGCGGCACGGGCGGCACAGGAAAAAACTTTTTTAAACTCTCCCCCGGGTCTCCCCCCCACCCATTCCCGGGCCAAAAAGCAGGCGGAAAATGCCCGCTTGACTAAGGGCACTCACTCAGTAGGGCACCTACCGGAGGGGGGGTTTCTGGTCTGGAGGGGGGTGTCCCGGCTTCCCCCGTCCTGGGCAGCCGGACTCGAGTCGCCTCGTCGCCATGCCATGCGGTGCGGGCGGGGGATCGAAAATGGGGCGGCGAATGCAATATTGTTTTTGAAATCGTGCTCCAAAAACACACAAGCACAACAGAAACACGCGGAAATGTGAACTGCCAGATTTTTCACAGTAGCAGTGGTTTTTTTCTTGCAACAAAATGTCTCTCCTCTCCTCCTGTGTCCTCCATTGATTTTATTTTATTTTATTTTATTTTACACCTGCGCAGTGTGCAATGATGGGCTGGCCCAGTGGCCTGGCCAGCCATGTGGGAGGGGACGACCATGCAAATTTTTGGAGCCATCTCACCAATCGCATGGCCACTTGGCCACTGAGACTTCTGGGATGTGCCAAAAAGCCCCCTAAAACTTGCCCTAGCCCCCTAACCCGCTAACCCTAATCCTTGACTCCTTACCCATACGTCACAGACTGTCTTCTTAGTGGGTCAGAGAGGCACCCAGAGGTGCAACCCAATAGCCCACCATAACCTTACCCGTCATTAGCCTAACCCTAGCCCTAACCCTAATCCACCTTAGCCCATAGCCAGATCGACTTGCATTGCACTACACACGCAAGTACGATTCCCTTCTGTGGGACGTGATGGCAGGTGCGACCCACTCGGATCAGGTGCTTGAGCAGGTGCAGTGGCACCGCCTGGCCTGGCGACACGCAGGTCTCGCTCTGCCTGCAAATGGCATGCATAACCATATGGTTGTGCATGCCATTTTGCAGCAGCAGCAGGTGAGGATGGGAGACCCCCATGTTGAGGGGTCTCTTGGAGCCTGCTGCTGCTGTCCCTTCCTTTATAGCGGGCCGGCGGAGGCACCCACCCCACAGAGGTGCCTCCAGGAGCCCGCTACCCCCCCCAAAAAAAACAGTATAACGATAACGAAAAAACGAAAAACGAAACGACTAATTTTTTCCGATTTTTCGCGAAAACGGAAACGAAACGACTCGGACCCTAGCCGAAAAAGAAAACGAAAACGAGGTTTTTTTCCTGAGTCGTGCCCATCTCTAGTTGGAACTGGTGATTGATGTTAACTAAGAAAAACAAGATTACAATAATAGAATAATTGAGTTGGAAGGAGTTTGTTAGGCTATCAAGTCTAAACTATGCTCCCTGCAGGAAGAATACACTTCACTGTTGTTGTTGTTGTTGTTGTTGTTGTTGTTGTTGTTGTTGTTGTTGTTGTTGTTGTTGTTGTTGTTGTTGTTGTTGTTGTTGTTGTTGTTGTTGTTGTTGCTGCTGCTGCTGCTGCTGCTGCTGCTGCTGCTGCTGCTGCTGCTGCTGCTAAGGAAATATCAGGAATATCAGGAAAAACTTCCTGTTGGAGCAGTTGGTACAACAGTTACCTCAAGACGTGTTGATTGCGCCAACACTGGAGGCGTTCAAACGAAATTGAAAGAACCACATGGCAGCTATTCTTTGATCTGTATTACTCTATCAAACAGGGGGTTTGAACTGATGGCCTTATAGACAACTTCCAACTTCACTCTTCTGTGATTCTATGATTTTGTTTTTGTTTTCCCAGAGTGAGAAGTCCAACTTTCCTGCACAGTCGTAAGCAAACTGTGCAGTTCCAGAAAACCGCCAAACAAGGAATTAGTAAACCTCTTCAGAGTAGTTTACATCTCAAAAAGCTGAAAGGGTTTATGTAAAAAAAAAACTTGACCACACACTTTATTCATTAGTACAAAATATGATCTCAAAATTCAAGAGCTGGCTTTTGTAATAAATATTTGATGGGATCACTCAAAAAGCTGTCTATTTGGACTTGACCAGTAAAAGATGCTAATATAAGATTACCTTGATTATTTTTGAAATCAGCTTCCAAAAGATTTTCACTGCAGTTGTGTTTGATGTCAGGTACTGGAAAATATTGTCTGTTACATCTTGGCTAATGCTAAAGGTCGCCTGGATTGTTTTAAAATAGAAGCATTGACAAAGGCAGCCTGATTGCTTTCTGGATGTCAAAATCAGTTGCAGTCAAAATCTAACTGCAGTTGTGAACCGTGGCATCAGAAGAAGAAAAACTTGGAAAGAGACCAATTGGAATGGGGCTTGCAGGTTATGTTGGCATGGCAACCCAGAAGCAGGCCTCGCCTGTGGTGGCCCTTTCCCTTTGCAATGTTTTCTGTACTTGAAATTAAGAGGCAGCAATGAGGGCATATTTTGAACGCTCAGCTTTTCACTTTGACTTTTCCAGACCCCAGTGTTTCAGAGCTCCTGATTTTAAGGACTTAAAAATTGTATCAGCTGGTATTCATGTAATGTCCCCAATGAAGATTACCTGGTTTGTGATATTGTGAGAACTCTCTCACTTTTTTTTTTTGCAACAGGGTTTTACACTTTTGCACACTGCCTCAATATATCTAATATTTGTAGATATTTTAAGTGGTATATTAATGAATTAATGGAAAATCTCAAATATTCGCGGAATATTCACAGGTCCCTCAGAACAGAGACAACCTGAGTGATGGGAAAATAGGAGAGGCACCTTCACCAGAGGTGTATTCCATAAGTTGAAAGCAAGGATGAGTAAGAATTTAGTTCCAGTTCTTTTTGATCCAAATTCACAAATATTAGTAAAATTCACAAATTCCCTTTTTGATGTTGTTCTTGTTTGAAGTGAAAGTTGAAGAAATCAAAACTGGGAGAAATGGAAGTTGATTGATTCCTTCTTCTTGGCTCAGGGATTTTAGTGCTTCTCTCTTAAAGTCTGCCTTGGATCTTTCTCTATTTAGTCATTCTTATGGTGCTGAATTAGGGTTGCCACTTCTCTTTGGGGGTTGTGGTGGGCACAGACTCCTCAAAGAAAAATTTAAAAAAACAAAGTATGTGAAATTTGAGAAATTCATTATGTTTGGGATAGGTAGAACTTGAAATTTTAAAATCTAAATGTTGAGGAAAGTGAAACTGACTATGTCCATATAAGTGAAACTGCCGTTCAAGATATCAGGCAAAAGCCGGGGGGGGGGGAGCCAAAACAAAACAAAACATAAACACATGGCACCTTAAAGATTTAAACAGAATCTTTCAATGTGAGCTTTCATGGATCAAGTCCACATCTTCAGACATATGGGATAAAATGAAATGAAATACGGAATTCACCAATAAAACATTCAAAACATGCATTGGCTTGAATAATCGTGAGTGTGTGGATACATATGTTTGGTGTTAAATTCCATATGTCTGAAGAAATGGCCTTGATCCCTGAAAGCTCACATTAAAACATAATAGTCTTTAAGGTGGCACCTGTTTTTCCTCTATTTTTGTTTTGTTTTTCTTTGTGTTCCCTTTGGATTTTACCTGGTATGCTTGCACAGATTAACAAGCCTACCACTTCTAAAACTTCTAAAACTGCCCTTAAAGAGGAGATTTTAGCCATGGCTTGCTGCTGTTGGCTTGTTTGTTGTTACCTGAGGAGCCTGTAGGTGGCAGTAGATAACCACAGAAGGGCCCCTTTTCTCACAATCCTGAGGCAGAAGCTGCCTTAGGGTCAAATTGGGCCTTACTGTAATTGACACATGTGACTAACCATGTGTCCTTGTTCACAAAATGTAGGGACAGAGGCCTTTAGTCTATAACAGGACTTGGGCCATTAAAAAAGGATTGGACTTCATCTTGTTATATATATATATAAAAGCAGCCCCCAGGAGAAGGCGGGGCCTAACATTTTTCTGAACTGGCCACTGTTATTCTAAACTTCCCCAAGCAGGGGTGCAACCATGATGTGATAACAGGACCACAAAATCATCTCTACCACCAGGAGATCAGACTTCCAGCCTTATATTTAGTTGGAAATACTAGGTTAAGTGTCTGTGTGGTCTAGCACTTGTGATTGGCCAATGATGTATTGAGATAGGTCCATGGTTGCTATGGTGGTTATGAAGTCCTATGTTAGCCCCCCCCCCCCCCCGGAAAGGCACCTCATCCCACTAATGATTCTGCCAAGATGATTATCACAAGATTTTCCAATGCTGTGGAAGAAACCACCTCAGCCAGACTTGGCAAAGAGACTGATGGAATATACTCATGAAATTCCATATTCCAATGGAATTCCTGGTCCTTTTCTTAGGTACGAATGCTCTAACCTGGTACTTGAACAGATCCATCTCCTGCTTTGAGAGATAAACCTCTTCAAGAAGGCAGTAATGCTGATCAGGTCCCTCTTTCTTCCCAGCCAAAGTTGGGGCTGTACCATATACCCAGGTGGACTAAGCTGAGGCTGAGCCCCCCTCTCATTCAATCTCTTTCCCAAGGGACTAATAAATAAGTATTAATGTAACATAGAATATGTAACATAGAATATGCCTCAGTCTGGAATATCTTATAAATGGGGCACATTTCTACTTTTGTGTCCCAGTTGATCAGTGAGGCTACAAAATAAAACAGGCTGAACTGTGCTTTCATCATTGTACGGCTAATTACACTGGTGACAATGAGGCCTGTAATAAGACTTCCCTGGGTAGGAACTGGCAAGCCACCCCAGTATTCCTGCCAAGAAAATTCAATGGACAGAAACAAAAGGCTAAAAGATATGATGCTGAAAGATGAGCCCCTCAGGTCGGAAGTTGTCCAACTGAGGAAGAGGGGAGGACAAGTCCAAGTAGCTCCAGAGCAAATGAAGTGGCTGGGTCAAAGCCGAAAGTATGCTCAGCTGCAGACGTGCCTGGAAGAGAAAGGAAAGTCCAATGCTGCAAAGAAATATACTACATAGGAACCTGGAATGTGAGATCTATGAACCAGGGTAGGCTGGATGTAGTCAAACGTGAGTTGGAAAGAATACACATTGACATCTTGGGCATCAGTGAACTTAAATGGACAGGAATGGGTGAATTCAGTTCAGATGACTATCACATCTACTCCCATAGAAGAAATGGAGTAACCCTCATAGTCAACAATAGAGTGAGAAAAGCAGTGCTAGGATACAACCTAAAAATGATAGAATGATTTCGGCATGATTTTAAGGCTGTCCTTTCAACATCACAGTAATCCAAGTTTATGCACCAACTACTGGTGGTGAAGAGTCTGAGATTGACCAATTGTATGAAGACTTACAACAACTTCTAGAACTGACACCAAAGAAAGATGTTCCTCTCATCACAGGAGACTGGAATGCTAAAGTAGGGAGTCAAATGATAAAAGGAATAACTGGCAAGTTTGGCCTTGGAGTTCCAAATGAAGCAGGGCAAAGGCTAATTGAGTTTTGTCAAGATAACAAGCTGGTCATTGCAAACACTCTTTTCCATCAACACAAAAGGCGACTCTACACATAGACATCACCAGATGGACAATAACGGAATCAGATTGATTATGTTCTCTGCAACCAAAGATGGAGAAGCTCTATACAGTCAGCAAAAACAAGACCTGGTGCTGACTGTGGCTCAGATCATCAGCTTCTTATTTCAAAATTCAAAGTTAAACTGAAGAAAGTAGGGAAGACCACTGGGCCAGTCAGGTATAATCGGTCAAATCCCTAATGAATACACAGTGGAAGTGAAGAATAGATTTAAGGAACTAGATTTGGTGGACAGAACACCTGAAGAACTATGGATGGAGGCTTGTAACATTGTACAGGAGGCTGCAATGAAAGCTATTCCAAAGAAAAGAAAATGCAAGAAAGCAAAGTGGTTGTCCAACGAGGCCCTACAAATAGTGGAGGAGAGAAGGGACGCAAAATGCAAGGGAGAAAGGGAAAGATACAGAAAATTGAATGCAGACTTCCAAAGAAAAGCAAGGAGAGACAGGGTGGCCTTCTTGAATGAACAGGGCAAAGAAATAGAGGAAAACAACAGAAAAGGAAAAACCAGAGATCTATTCAAGAAAACTGAAGATATTAAAGGGGCATTTCATGCAAAGATGGATATGATAAAGGACAAAAATGGTAGGGACCTAACTGAAGCAGAAGAGATCAAGAAGAGATGGCAAGAATATACAGACTAGGAATTATATCAGAAAGATCTGGATGTCCCTGATAACCAAGATAGCGTAGTTGCTGACCTGGAGCCAGACATCCTGGAAAGTGAAGTCAAGTGGGCCTTAGAAAGCATTGCAAACAACTAGGCCAGTGGA
>JAHTLZ010003916.1:0-11009 GCA_023846285.1 Phrynocephalus versicolor
CAGAACATTTGGCAGATGTGCAGTGCCTCTGAATATCTAATTTAAATGCATTGGAAATATTAGCAATACTTCTTACATGCATTTCATAACATCCACAGAAATTCTAACCTATCAACTATTTATCATCCCTTATGATATTTTTAAAACAAGAAATGCTTATTTCAGGGTTTAAAAAAAGAATAAAAAATAGCACGTTGAGCATTTAAAACTCAGAATCTTCTGAGTGATGAAAGAACCACCACGCTGCTGTCAGCAAGACTGGTAGGGAGAAAAAGAGGTTTAAATTTTGTTCCAGGTCATGGGACTAGTGGAATAAACTTGCTCACATTTTCAACTTACCCTGTTATGCAAGTTGTGAAGTGTACGATATTTCTTGAAGACTACAATAGTACGTAATTGAATAAGATTTGGTGGAATAGCAAGTTGGAAGTGTCTGCAGAATGGAAAGCAATTTTAAGGAAGCCAATCACAGCATCATTTATTTTTATGTTGCTGTAAAATATTTGGATGCCAAGAAATAGTAAGACAATAACAGAAGGAAAGAAAGGGGGAGCAGCAAAGGCAATGGAGAGGGTACTCTAGGATACCCTTTCATCTGGAATTGACTCTTAATTGGTCTACACTTTGCTCTTCTGGGGACTAGATAAGGCAGATATTTATTTATTTATTTATTTATTTATTTATTTATTTGGTTGCTTGCTTTTAAAGATAGTCCAAAGTTACATTTTATAAGATAAATGCTTTTCACCCCATGACTGTCCCTAATCCACCACCACCCTTCATTCTCCTCTTTTCCCTTCTCATAATTTTCTCAGTTTGTGATTCTGCTTTGAGGTTTGTAATACAGTAATGCATTACAGTAATACAGTAATACAGTAATGCCTTGAACAATGAAAAACTTGAATTACGAAAGGGAAATTACCAATTTCGGAAAAAAAGGGAGGTGTTTTTAAAAGCCAAGCAGATAGGAGTGTTGTGGGGAGCTAGGGATGAGAAAAGTTCCCAGGCAGGCTTGGTGGGCTGGTGTCCTTTATGGGACAGAGTGGGTAAGGGAGGAGAGGAAGCCTCAGGTGGAAGGGAGGCGAAACACACCCAGAAGGAAACTGTGGGGCTCCTGGGCGATAGAATCCCCAGGGGCAGCCCTCTCGCCTAGAGTGTGCAAATGGAGGAGTAAGTGAGGGTAGTGCTAGTGGTGGGTAGGCTGGGTTTCAGCTCCCTTCCACCTGAGGCTTCCTCTCCTCCCTTCCGCCCTCTGCTCCAAAAAGGACACCAGCCTGCCAGGGCTGCCCAGGGACTTCTCATTTATCCATAACCACACCACCACTCCTAGCTACTTGGTGGGCTGGTGTTGGAGGCGCTGCGGTCCAGCCTCCCCTGCCACCTTCATCACCTGCTTTTTGGGTGCTGCTGTGGCGTGAAATTGAAAAACCTGCTCCGCTGTCCCATTCTGAGCCAGGTGAGGGTCAGGTGGGTGGTGTACCCGCCCGACCCTTGCCTGGCTGAGAAAGTGCTGTCAAAATCAGCAGTATGGCGGGGGTAATGCTTCATTCCTGCCCTATAGTCTGGCTTTAGCCAAATGGGTGCAGTGAAACTGGGCAGGAGGAGTAAAGCCGCTGGCTTCTGCTCACCACTGCCACACAGCTGATATTGACAGCTCATTGAGGGGGTTTCCCAGCAACCCAGCAAAGCAGGAGAAGCTCTCCCCTTGCTTTGCTGGGTCAGGTCAGGCTTCCCATAGAAATGCATTGAAAGCCTATTGTAATCAATTCGCTTCAGAATGGATTAATAGTTTTTCAGTGCATTCCTATGGGAAACCGTGTTTTGAATGATGAAAATTTTGAATTCTGAAAGATCCGTTGGAACAGATTAATTTTGAAGTTCAAGACATCAGTGTACTTTTTTTTTATCATTCTGTTGTTGGAAATCTGTCCAGTTAAGAGTTAAAACTTTTAAATGTCCTCATTTCTGAAGATAACTGAGTGTTGAATAAAAAATATAAGCCTTTTTTAGATCTCAGGTTTTGCATTCAAAAAGGCATTCAAATCCATAATTCAAGTTTGAAAAGGTTTCCCTTATTTTAAATCTCTACATAATAGAAAATTAAATGTAAACCACTGAAGCATCCAACCCTTCTTCCTTTCTAGTTTTTCAAATTATGCAAATTATATGCAAAAATAAGAAAGTACATTTCATAATTTTAAAAAAATATACAAAATGATTTTTTGAGATTATGTGCAGTTAGAAACTATATTTCCGTATACTCAATGCTTGTATATTTTGGATATGCAGTTTTATCTATGAAGGCATGATGTTTGATTGAAGGAAACATTTTCCTTCCAGCAAATATGAATTTGTGCCTGCAGGCGCTATACAGAATCCATTGCTGGTTTCCTTTATTCACTCCTAAGAGAATTGTACAAACTGTTATATATTTCTCTTCATATTTGTGACATCTGCGCTCAGGTTTTTGTAGTTGAGAGAAGGAGAGTGGCATTCATTCCCAAGAACCAGAACCCAGATACTCGTATTACAGTCCCCATTGCTTCAAATCACTTATGTTCGTGAATCCATTGATTAAATTTTCATTTCCCCATAAATTGTTTTTGTGCCTATGTGGTAGTTTCAGATTGGAATAACTCAATGAATGGGTTTTCTGTTGAAATAGGTCACCTGAGGCATATCTGCAGAGGCGTAACCAGGATTTGGAGCGCATGGGGACAAATTTTGCATCCTTCCTGCTGCCCCCCCACATTGCACCGAACCAGCAACGGGGGGGGGCATACTGCGGGTGTGGGTGGATGTGTGCATGCACATGCACACGGGTGGACATGTGTGTGTATTTGTATGTGTGTGTGTGTGCATTTGCATGTGTGCGGTAGCATGCACATGCCTTACACCTCTCCCACCAAGGCAAGGAAGAGGAGGAGTGCACCGCGACCACCGTGCTCCTGCCTGCCTGCCTCTTTCGCCACCCACCTGGCGCATGGCGGCGGAGGGGGTGCCGTCACTAACGCTCATGGAAAGGACTGCTGGGTGGTGGGAGGGTGCACGGCTTCCTCCTCCTGCTCTCCCTCCAGGTGCCTCCAGATTGCTGCACCCGAGGGCAACTGCACCCTTCCGCCCACTCCCCAGATGTGCCCTTGCATAGCTGGCCAAAGCTTTGGAATTTTTAATAATCCCAAAATGAGCATGACCCTTTCCCCCGTGAATCTTAGCCTGATGGCCCACTATCCACGACTTTTTGAATGAAAGGTGATAGCCATGGACTGAGAAGGGCTTTGCTCCTGGCTGTGGTCTGTGCTAGTAACAGAGATCTGTGTACAGTCACCCTCCGCTGATCGCGGGGGTTAGGGACCCACCCCACCTGCGATGCATGAAAATCCACGATATGCAGAAGCGGGTGGGGTGGCGCCTGGGGGCGGGGGGTGATCGCGTGCCCGTCCGAGGCTTCTCGGAGGAGTGCGAGGGGGGCGGCTCAGAGCGACCTGATAACCCCCCGCTGCCCCCCCACGCGGCTCTGAGGCTTCTCGGAGGAGCACGGGGGCGGCACAGAACAACCCAATTGCCCCCCCACTGCCCAACCGCGGCTCCAAGGCTTCTCGGAGGAGCGCGGGGGGCAGCGCGGAGTGACCCAATCGCCCCCCCGCCGCCCCGCACAGCTCCGAGGTGCGGGTACTGCGATCCCGCAATGTAGTGGGACCACAGTACCTGAACTACGAAATGGTGAGGGGGGGAACTGTATAAGCTTTGGACTTTTAAGAAATTTGGTGGGGAAGCAGTGATAGTTGAGTGTGTTTAGTCTGTACATCTGTGCTCAATCTATACATGCTCTATTAGTCAAGGATGGGGGAACCTATTTCTAAGCATCAAATCCAGGTTTGAGAAGTCCTCATGGGATTCCATGCCAGTGGGCTTATAGCCAAAGGGAAGAGAGTGGAACTAAAAATACGGCATATCTTAGCTTTGAGCCATTCCTTTCAGTAACTAAACCTTAGAAGAGGCATTTCAGTCTTTTAAAATGGGGATGTCTCCATATAAAATCTGGAATCCATCAGACAGTTGTTTCGCTATGAAGAGAACATTGTCAAAAGAGGAAGCCCAGAAGGCCAAACTTTGCCCCTAGGACTTGGGGGTCCCATCCCTAGTATAAACAGTGATCACAAAAGCACCATGGAGTACCAGGGGCCAAATTCTAAAAAATAACTCAGTAAAGTACAATTTAAAAGTGCCACAGAGGACCAGGGGCCAAATTCTAAGTAAAGTACAATTTTGTTTCTTAAAGATGTGAGCTCATAGTAGTGTTCTGGTAAGTATTCTTCTTGTCTTGATAACCAAGAAGAATACAGTAGTCTCCCACCACATCGTGCCCTATGCCTTATGGTCCTGCTATATTGTGAGATCCATCCGCTCTCCAGCAGAGGCCTCTGGACCTGGGCATGGAAGCCTCCATCCCTCACAGAGGCCTCCAGATCCAGTAGAGGTCCCAGTCCCGGAGGCCTCTGGCCCCAGCTGCAGCCCCAGTGGAGGCCTCTGGACCCAGGCGTGGAAGCCTCCGCTCCAGCCACAGCATTTGCAGATTGTCATTTATTGTGGGTGGTTAGAAAACCTAACCTGGATGGCAGAGCTCAGGAGGTGGCACTGGGAGAATCCTCTTGGACACTTTGGCCATTGGCCTGCAGTGTCCCCTTGGACTCAGTCCTGTCCCCCATGTTACCTAACAACTACATGAAATAACTGCAAGAGGTTATCTGAAGTTTGGGGGGTTCAGTGCCAATGTAAACAAAGAGAACTACGGACCATTAAATAGAAAGTATTTTTAAAATGTCAAAATGTGGTTACACAATTACTTGGGGATAACGATGATGTATGACACCACATTATAAGTGCAGCAATTGATTTCAATTAGTTTACTTCAGGGAATTTGGACAATTGTTCACTCTCAGTGTATAAACTGCCAAAACAAATAACTGAAGTCCACGTAAAGTTCTGCAGATCCTGCCTTACTTTTTGACTCAAAGATCTACAGAAATACAATCTATACTACTAGAGGAGTGATAACTAACTTCTGAGGTCTAGCGGAAATTAGATCATTTATATTGCCAGATCGAAAGAAGATCATGATGACAAATATTTTACCTCACCTTTCTCCTTGAAAAGGACCCAAGATGGTTTACCACATTAAAACACAATATTTAAAGTTGAAAACAATGAGTATACAATGGTGGTTAACACCATTAAAAGACAATATTTAAAGCTAAGGACAATGAGTAAAGAGGCAACTTTCATAATTAAAAAGCAATATTAAATACTGTATGTATACAAATATTGAGCATAAACGTCCTGCAAGAATTCAAAACTAAAAGTAAATACAAAAGGGGGGGGTGAAAATAAGAATAAGCAACAAAGCAAGAGGTTCTACCGTGTTTCACTTTGACTTGTTTTGTGGTTTTATAGGAGGGCTTACAAATGCATGTCTGCTACTTCTTTTATTGATTCAATACAACTCATATTCAATCTTCTTTATATCTTGGTGCTTTTACCTTTTCCTAGTATTATGGTCTTTTCCAGTGAGTCTTTTTCTTGTGATGTGCCCAATGTATGATAGTCTCAGTTTAGTTATTGAGGCTTCTAAATAGAATAGCCAAAACACTTCAGGCATTATTTTATCTCATACCCATTTGTCTTTCTGGTGGTCCATGGGATCTGTAAAACTGTCCTTCAACACCCCATTTTGAACAAACTGATCCCCCCGCCATTGCAAGTTTTCTTCACTGTCAAGATGTCACACTCATGGATAGCAATAAGGAATACAGTGGTCTCCCGCCCTTTCGCGGTTCATATACTGTGGTCCCGCTATATTGCAGGACATAGTATATGAAAAAAGCCCGCCTGAGGTAAGGGCCAAAGGCTGTTTCTGGCCTCCCATACTTACCCCAGGACTGGTGCTGCCCCAAACGGTGCCTGCGAGGGCCTTACCAGGACCTCCAGAAGGCCTGGGAAGGCCTTCGCAGGCCTGTTCAGGGCAGTACCAGGCTGAGGGTAAGTACAAGAGCCCCCAGTTAGGCCCCCCCCAGGCCCAACCTGACCTGCATCCACATATCGCGGGTTTTCAATTATCGCGGGTCAGCTCGGGTCCCTAAACCCCGTGATAGGCGGGGGGTCACTGTACCATAGTATAGATTATCATGGTCTTGATCTCTAATGCCACACCCTTACTCTGAAGGATGCTTTCAAGTTCCTTAACAGCTACCTTTCCAGATCTCAGTCTTCTGATTTCTTGGCTGTTGTCTCCATTTTGGATTGATGCTTGAATTAGGTAAAGAAAATTAAAATTTGGCTAGATTATCAGTTGCTTCTTTTTAAAATTATTTTGATGCAACTATTTTTCTAGTATTCTAGAAAATTATAGAGAATTATAGGGAAATACTCTGTCTTGAATGTCCAATTATGATATTACACTTAGAAAATACATTTTTTTTTTTACAAAAATACATACTTTTTTTTAAAAAAGAAAGAAAACAATGCTGTTCACTTACAAATCATAAGAGAATGGCATTGAGAAATATTTATTAATAGTCCTTTAAAGTCCCATAAAATAGCTGGAAAACTATTCATTACATAGAAAAAGCTACGACTAAGTATTAAATGCATTTGCATTCCTAACAGCATCATTTCTATTGCAAAACTCTACCTCTTTGTGAACTACAAATTTTGCACTTGAGGCACAAAACCATGTGATTAACTTTCACTCGAGGATTTCTTTTTTTAAAAAAAAAATATTCATGAGGTTATTCATAGTTTTGTGTAACCCATTTTTAAAATTAATGCTATGCAAAACCATAATGGCCAAAAAAGGCAAATTTACATATCATAAGTTCCCATTTCCTTGTCTACTCTCTTGCCTTATTAGCAGGGACCTGAGAGAAGCCTCAAAGAAGCTCAAAAGCAATTTAAGTCATATTTATATGGTACCATTCAAAGACCACAGCTCCTCCTGAGCCATTGGCCTCTCTCTGTCATGCTTTTACTGGGATGAGCAGCAAATGTCCTTTTGTGACCCATTAGAAATATTTTGGGATTTATTGACAGAGCCAAGGCATCCTGCCAACTGGCTTATCTCAGCTCACTGCCCCATTTGACAAAGTACTTAAAATCCAATTTACAGCAAAGCAAAAGTGTTTGTTAAGAAAAGTGGGATTGTATAATGTGTTGGCATTGGGTTATGTGTACATAAGACTCAGACACTATTGTTTTGCTACCTCTGATTTTTTTAAAAAAAAAATACCGCTTCAAGGCAATATCCAAATATATATAAAACAACATGCTTCACGCTGTATTATGCAGATGTGCCTCATGTCTGATGGTACTATGCCAGAATCCAATAACAATAGAATGATTATGTACTCCTTATATCTACAATTATTTTCATTTCCTACTGCTCCCCTTACGCCGCTATATCAACAAAGCAACAAATCAGGCATCAGCTGAATATTGTCATTTTATTTTATTTTTTGTTCTTTTGAATTTAGGAATTTGAACTGCTGTTTTAAGGCTCAATGCTAAATTTAGGGAAAATAGTAATGGAATTTTTAAATGTACAGTGGTACATTGTATAAAGGAATTAATTCATTCCAAATGAAATTATGTCAAGCAAATTTTCCTTTATGCAAATTTCCCATAGGAATACATTGAAAACAGAGTAATCCCTAATCACAACAATTTTTATGTTGTATGGATTCGCCCCATAGATGATTATGTTAAGCAAATTTGCCTATTTCCGGAATTTTTATGTTGTACAGATTTTATGTTATAAAAAACCGTTTGTTATACAAGGGTCCACTGTAGTTCTTTCTGTGGAAGGTGAAAACTCCATGGACATGGGGTTCACGAAAAGTCAGTCACGTCTGTAATGACACAACACACACACACATTACAGAGTTAAGAGAATTCTACCAATTTGCTTCACAGGTTAAGCAGCTTCTTGGCAGGGATAGGAAAATAATGTAGCATTGTCTGTGCCAGCAAGAAGCCTGGTCAGTGAAGAAAACAAATAAAATCTTCTTCAGCAATTTTTAAGTTAAAGATTCCAGACTAAGCCAATACTAATGAAGCAGCTGTTATATTGTGGGGAGCTGGGCTTAAGAACAGCCAGTCTTGGAAGTCTATTATGTAATATTCATTCTTCAAATTAGAGACTACATACCCACTACACCATAGAAAACATAATATGTGCCAGTGTAATAAATTATGCATATTGTGTAGATTTACATGAATTTGTTATTGAACATAGTCTTTAATATTGAATGTTTTATATTCATGTTTCAGCAGAATCCATACAATTTTATGCCGCAGAGGACAACATACCTTTAGAGGAAGTACTGCCACAAACCTTGAAGGGGTGGAGGAAGACATACTGAGGACTTAAGCTTTCACTAAGTTTAATTGCAAATAAATAACTAAATAATAAACAATAAAAATGGTGCAGTATGTCCTAATTTTTTCTAACTTGCGCCTCCCTTTTATAATAGCCAAATAACCCATGAGCCCTGCCATATTTGCATAAAGTAGAGTAAAATATTGCAAGAGAACTTGGAAAAGGCAATAATGAATGCTGTCTGAGGGAGCAGCTGTAGTTACCTGTAACACTTGTGCCATGTTTGTCATCTTCACAAAACGCACTGAGAACTATACTCGCTGCAAGTGTAAGCTGGTTGCACTATTGGAAGAGAAGGTCCAGCAGCTAGAGGCCCGCATATCGGACCAGCAACATATTAAGGAGCTTGAGCTGTTCTTGGACACAGCGGAACAGACTATCCAGGTCCAAGAAGAGACAGGGCACACTTCTGAGGATGAAGTCACTTCCCCAACTAAGGAGGTAGATGTGTGGAGGAATGTGACTCAAAGGAGTACAAGGCCAAGGGATCACTCAGAGAGTCATATTGCACAATCAATTTGAGGCTCTTTCCCTCATCACACCTCATGAGGCATGCACAGAGGAACAACTGGTTCCATCTGAGGATCTCTCCCTCATCACAATTGATGAGATACAGGATCAGGTACATGTAGATGAAGAGGCTGCAGGAGAGAAGCTCCTTGTACTAGGGGATTCTATAATTAGAAATACAGAGGGATGGATTTGTGATGAGCATGGTAACCGTATGCTCACTTGCCTGCCAGGTGCAAAGGTTGCAGACATCACGAGAAATCTAGATAGCTTGTTAGAGAGAACTGGGAAGGAGCCAGTGGTCATGGTACACATTGGTACCAATGATGTCGGGAAGGCCAAGCGGTCAGTCTTGGAAGCCAAATTCAGATTGTTAGCTAGAAGATTGAAGTCCCGGACTTCCAAGGTAGCATTTTCAGAAATGCTACCTGTTCCTCTTGCAGGACCCACCAGGCAGGCAGAACTCAGAAGCCTCAATGCGTGGATGGGGCGATGGTGTTGAGAGGAGGGCTTTAGATTTGTCAGGAACTGGAGAACATTTTGGGGCAAGCCAAACCTGTTCAGGAGGGATGGGTTGCACTTGAATCATGATGGGACCAGATTGCTAGCACTCAACCTCAAAAAGGCTGCAGAGCAGCTTTTAAACTGATAACTGGGGGAAAGCCGACAGGAGCTGAGTGGCATCCGGTTTGGAACATCTCATCCTTGGGGAATGAGGTTGGAGAGGGTAGCGAATCACATAGAGATGACATAGCAGGTATTAGCACTGGGAGAATAATGGAATGTGATAGTTTTTCTACTGAAAATAAAAGCTGTGGGGCAGGGGGAAGAACAAGGCAGCAGCTGTTGTTGCGGGACTCACTGTACAGGTGCTTCTACACCAATGCTCGAAGCCTCCGAGCAAAGATGGGAGAACTTGAACATTTGGCAGCTAGGGATAACATAGATATAATAGCCATAACAGAAACCTGGTGGAATGTGGAGAACCAGTGGGATACAGCAACCCCAGTTTATAAACTCTATAGAAGGGATAGAGAGGGGCGGGTTGGAGGAGGAGTGGCCATCTATGTCAAAGAAGGGGTAAAATCTAGCAGAATGGAGATTGACAGAGGGTCTGACTCCACCATAGAATCACTGTGGGTTAAACTACCAGGTCCAAGGAGTGGTGTGATAGTTGGGGTTTTCTATCGTCCACCAGATCAAAAACTTGAGGGGGACCTTGAAATGAGGAGAGAAATCATGGAGGTGGCTAAGAGGGATAGGATAATAATCATGGGGGACTTCAATTATCCCCACATTGACTGGGCCAATGCGAGCTCTGGGCAAGAAAGAGAAACTGGGTTTCTCGACTTGCTGAATCATTGTGCCTTAGAGCAACTTGTCATGGAGCCCACCTGAGAACAGGCAACTCTGGATCTAATACTGTGTGATACTCAGGACCTGGTCAGGGATGTGAATGTCACTGAGCCTCTGGGGAACAGTGACCATGCTGCAATTTCCTTTGCCATGCATGTTGGAGGAAGAGTGTCAACCAAACCAGACATAAAAACCCTTGATTTTCGAAGGGCAAACTTCCCTCAGATGAGGAAACTAGTTAGAGAGAAATTGAAGGGGAAGGTTAGAAGAATCCAATCTCTTCAGAGTGCATGAAGCCTGTTTAAAACAACGGTAATAGAGGCCCAGCACAAGTGCATACCACAAAGAAAGAAGAGCTCATTTAAGTCCAAGAGGACACCGACATGTTTAATGGGTGGAGTTAGAGAGGCTCTAAAGTGCAAGGAGAGGTCTTTCTGTAAATGGAAATCCTCCCCAAATGAGGAAAATAAAAAGGAACACAAACTCTGGCAAAAGAAATGTAAGAAGAGGCAAAGAAAGATTTTGAGGAGCGCATGGCTAGCAATATAAAGGGTAATAATAAAAGCTTCTTTAAATATGTTAGAAGTAGAAAACCTGCCAGAGAACCAGTTGGCCCTCTGGATGGTGAGGGAGGATTTCTCTCCTCATTTCAAGTTAAGGAGGACTTGGAAACTGCAGATAAATTAAATTAGTTTGCATCTGTCTTCAC
>JAHTLZ010003917.1:0-25858 GCA_023846285.1 Phrynocephalus versicolor
CAGCAACAACAGAGAGAGAGCATTTAAACTCCCGCCGACGGGTGCTTATATACGGCCTTCCCCTAACGACGCCACCGCCCCTTCCCGAGAGATGCATTCTGGGAAATGTAGTTCTCGGTGTAGCTCCGCGGGCACTGCCCATGCTTTGCCACGAAAGACTCCCTCTGGAAAGCGTCGCGTGCGTGCGTGCCCACGTGCATGACTTCACGTGCGTGCTCACGTGTTTTAGAAGGGCGGCGCCGGAGGCGCCAAAGAGTCCCACAGCGGCTTCTAGTGGTGGCTCAGGGTGCTGTTGGTTTTGTTTTTTCCTGTTTGTAAATTAGTGCACCGCCTAAAATGCAACTTACGTCCTAGGTGAGAGTGCTTATTGAGAAGTGTGCCCGTTTACTCTTAGCTGAAAGGAAGCCCTATAGAACGTGGAAATACGTTACTTCTAACTGGGCATGCAGCTTCCAAGCAAGCACGTCTGGAAGGAAGGGCAGGCGGTAAAAATCTGTGTCCCGTCTCCCTGTTTCTTTGGGGAATGGAATCACTGCAAAATGCCAATTAAAAACCCCGGTCACTTGAAACGTAAAATGCACACTGTAGAACACAATGAAAAACCTGACAGTTGCAAGCTGCAAATAGCACATGCAGCTAAAATGCAACAGTTCGTCTCTCGACTCTAGAGAAAAATCTTTCCCTGCCAGTTAAAGGGTATTAAGGAAAGTGGCTAAGCTACAGTAATCTCCCCTGGCCTCAGAAATAGCCAAATTACTAGTAATAAGCCACAATGCTCACATTAATACTGTATGTAACTTCCAAAACATTATAACTAGAAAAATATATGAGCAAATAATGCCTAATCCTACTTTAGAGTACAGTATTTTCTTGTCAAGGTTCAGAAAGCCCTGTGACAGTCCTTCAGATGAAGTCAGATTTTGACTACTGTTGGACACTGCAGATGACCTGCTTACAACAGAACTATATTACAGCATTTCCTGATGACAATTAACATGAACACCAAACAGTTTGGTGTTCATGTTAATTGTCATCAGGAAATGCTGTAATATTATAGTTCTGTTGTAAGCAGCTTCCAGCAGATATCAAGAGGTGAAGTATTTAAAATTAAATGGAAGATTTTTATTGCAAAAATGTCAGTAAAGGTTATAAAATGGCTTCCCCCTTTGCAGCTGTTTTCAGCAGGCAACTGTTAACCTTTGACAAAGTGGAATGTTGCTTAGTATTTAATACATTATTGCAAATTCCTTTCTTTGGCAGGCTGCCCAGTCTGATTAAAAGCTAGCTACTCTCAAAACATCATCACAGGCATAATCCAAGAAGTATTAGTTTATCTCCCTAGTAGTGACTTTGTGTACTCCCAAATTCTTGCAGTTTTGAGTTCTCTAAAGCTTTCTTTTTGCAGTGAGTACAAAGATACCTAAGTGATGATTATGCAAAATCAAACCCGATGTTGATCAATTTTAGGAGAAATGAAAGGTAAAAATATTTCAAGAAACAAACAAATAAATAAATAAAATAATGGCTTGCACACATTCATTTGGCGTTTTCAAGCACACAGTGGCTGTGTCAGATATTGCAGTGCACTCCAAATAAAGCCACCTGCACAAGTGTGCAGAAATACAAAAAGCTGCAAAATGCAACAGCTAGGTTATTATGTGCATGGCATCATGATCACACCCACTAAGCACTGAATTAGCTTTTGCTGGTTGCCAACTGTTTGGTGGGTTCAGTTCAAAGCGCCATTTTAAACACTGAAAGCTCTAAACAAAGCCAGACTGGTTGATAGCCTGCCTGGTGGAAACCTGCTTGATTTTTAAGGGTATTTGTACACAACCCCTAAACTCCGCCGCAAATGGCTCCCAGCTCCGGAGCTTAAAATTGTTTCCCCACCAGTTCCGGAGTTTACAGAAAATTAAGTGCGACCACGCCCACCTAAGTGTGTCCCAGCGCACTTTTCAGGTACCTGCTCTCGGAGGGTGAAAAATCCCAGATCCGGATGTAACCTAGAGTGCCGGGCTCTCCTCGCTTGTTTGTTGTTGTTTTTTGCCTCCCGCCCCTTTAAGAGAAGGAATCAGGACGACGACGGGGCTTGGGGCGGCTTGGACCGGAGGTGAGCCTGCATTCTTTTGTCCCCTTTTTTCTCCCTCCCCTCACGCAGACAGGAGCAAGGAAGTGCGGAGGGGTGGGGACGCAGGAAGAGCAACGAACCCCCAAGATCTCTGGTCTGAATTTAAGTGGCCAGCGGATCTTAGGGGTCCTGTGAAAAGGCCCTTAGACAAGTAGGCCCAGCTCCTTTGAATGTCTCTTTTCCAGAATCCTACTTACTGGACATGTGGAAAAGAGCATTCTCCTAAGTCAGCTGGAGTGCGTGCCCTTCAGAACTTTGACTCATCTTTCTTCTCTTTGAATGTGAAAACACCATCTAATCTTGAAACACTCCCATCTCAAGACAAAATCTGGCCTGTGGATAAATGCCTGTACTGCAGGTAAAACTGTGCTCACGACCTGGGGTTCAATCCCTGGTAGCCACCTCATGGTTGAGTCAGCCTTCCATCCTTCCGAGGTCAGTAAACTGAGTACCCAGCTTGCTGGGGGGGGGGAATGTGTAGCCTGCATAATTAAACTGTAAACTGCTCAGAGACTACTTGAAGTGGGATGGGGCAGTATATAAGCAGAACACTTTGCTTTGCTTTGGTATTGCCTGGTTCCCTTTTGTATTGGGTGTCTATCTTGTCTTACTCTCTATAGACTTCACAATGAAAGCTAACAAACGAATCAAGAGACTGATGGATTATGAGCTATATCGCAGATCTACAGAGCACTCCCTTGCTGATGTATCACATAGATCTTGAACAAAATTGATGAGCCCATTGGCACTATTCTCTTCCTCCCCTATTCACATTTTAAAATGTATATGCATTATCAAATAATTGTCAATAACTTGGACTACCATATAATGCACAAACCAATCATTTTATTTTAATAATCCAACAAGTACTTACACATATGCAGTTTACCAATAAAATTCGTCATATATAATGAAAATGACAGATCAGCTGTAGCTTAATAAACAAAGGCAAAAAAAGAAAGCTTAGCAAAATACTTTACATCAATAGTTTACATGTGTGCTCAAGTGCTTCTCCAAAGTGAAAAAAAAATCTCTCTCTAGATGGCACAGGGAGGCATTTTACCCCTTTCCGTGCTTATTCTTCTGTACAGCAGAAATAGTCACAGCAAAACATTCACAGCAAAGGTTGATCTTCAGAAGAAGAAAAAAGTTATCACCCAAGCGTTTGAAATGTATTTGTGCACTTCAGCCACTACTTTGTCCAAGTAAAACTCTATCCTGCTATTGATACCTTTTAATTACTACTTTTTCAGAACTAAAGATAATCTGTATTCAAGATCATGCAAAATTTGGTAGAGTGGCAATAGCCCCAAACACTATCAAGTATATATACGCCATTTAAACTGCCTGGCAGACAAAAGCAATTGTAAAAATGTGTGTCCTGCACCTTGAGCAAAGAAAAAGAAATCTGATCTTCTGTAAATTCATATTATTCAGTAAAGCCTCACCAATGACCTTGTTTCTTGCCAATTCAGGATCCAAAATCTGGGAACTTCACAGTATGTAGTACAATTGCCATAGACTACTCTATGGCTTAGTAAAGGCAAAACCATTCCACGGGTATGGGCTGGGACTATAGACACCCTACCACAGGCACTGAATTGGCACTTTCTCTGATCCTCAACTTCAACAGGTCAAGACTATGCGAAACCATTAGCAAGTCAGCTGGGATGGGCAAAGGATAGCTTCCAGATACTGCTGGAACTACAACTCCCATCAGTGCTAACCCAAACTGCCAGTAGTGAGGTGTGCTGGCAATAGCAAGCCCACAGCACCCGGAGGGCTCCATGCCACAGGTTACTACCATGCTAATGTTGCACATAAATGAAAGGTCCAGCATTCACAAATACACCTTTAAAATGTCATGGAAAGTGTTTGAGGAACATCTTCAGGAATCAATGCCTCCAAGCAAGGTGGCGTTGCTACACATCCAGTCTTTAAAGCAACCGTTCAGCCACATTAAACTGAGGTCAGTGCAATTGGCGTGTTGTTTCCCCAGATTGTTCTGCATTGCAAAAATAGAAAAGAGGCATCACAGACTCTCCTAAAACAATTCCATGACTTCTGATCTGTCACACAGCTATCCAAGTACAGTGGCACCTTGTATAAAGGAATTAATTTGTTCCAAATGAAATTATGTTAAGCAAATTTTCCTTTATACAGATTCACATAGGAATGCATTTGAAAATGGAGTAATCCCATTTTTATGTTTTACGGATTCTCCTCATAGGTGGTTATGTTAACCAAATTTCCCCTATCTCCAGAATTTTTTATGTTCTACAAATTTTATGTTATACAAGTTGTTTGTTATACAAGGGTCCACTGTACTGATAAACATTTTCAATTAAAGAATTACGTATTAAAAAGAAAAGCTGATGGACAAAATACCTTCACTTACTGACAGATATGACAGAAATTTTACACAAATATATGTTACAGCCAGTTTTACAGCCAGTCGTAAGATGAGCCATTTGGGAAGGTATACTTTTGAACTGGGGGGCAGAGATATTGCCCCTCCCTTTGGTTGAGCTGAATGATCACTTAATAATTTGTTAAATTAACTAGGTCACTGTTAAAAGAAGATACTGAGGTAACAGCTGTAAATACTGCTTGGATTTCTTGAGATTGAACGGGCAGGCAGCAGCATCAACTCTTGCTGCCTAGGAATCATGCTATTTTAGCACCTTATGAAGCTCCAACAGGAATACCTGGAAATTTTTGGAACGCTTTTTGAGGAGGCTTAAAGAGAACTTTATGAGCCCCTGAGTGCTGATAGGGTGCAGTGCAGAGAACCACTGCCTTCCAGAGACTCCTGTCCTCTGCTGAAAAGATGACCAGCTTTTGTTCCTTACTAACTGGTACTCCAAGATGTGCTATTTATGAACCCAAATATTGCACGTAGCCTTCATGACTTGTAGCCAATGGTCGCCTTATCCTACATCTCTGAGAGCAGGACACGCAACAATGTGCTCAATGGGCAACAATAGGCTCAAATTACAAGAATCCAGCTTTTAGCTGAATATCAAGAAAAATGTCCTAAGTAACTGTTAGAACAATACAACAGCGGACCCAATAACACAATCCTTGTGTTATTGATGTCATTGCCTCAGGAGATGAGTGCTCCAAACACTGGAGGCATTGAAGAGAAATTTAGACAACCACCTGGCAGATATGCTTTGATTTGGATTGCTGCATCGAGCAGGGGATTGGACTTCACCGCCCTGTGGGCTCCTTCCAACTTCACTATTCTGATTCTATGAGGGATGAATTTATCTAATCTGTTCTTAGAGTAAGACCACTTGGAATAGTAACTGATGTCTGGAAACAGAGAATTAGTTTATCTATGAGCTGTATGGTAGTTAGTATAACCCTTTTGGTAATTAATGGTGTTTCATAATATGAAACCCTCTCCTTTTGGGATTGCCTTGTAACAGTTTTGTATGAGAAAATACCAGGACTGTCCTTTCAGAAACTTCATTTTCAGACAGCTTCTGTAGCTACTCTGCAACAAAGTCTTCTAGAGAGTATATTAAGTACGCAACTTAGGGCACTTTTACACAACCTCTAAAATGCGCTGGTAACTTAAATTCGGACCAGAGATTGTGAGGGTTTGTCGCTCTTCCTGTGTTCCCACCCTTCCACACTCCACATTGTTCCTGTCTGCGTGAGGGGAGAAAAAAGGGAGAAAAAATGCAGGCTCACCTCAGTCTGCTGGTCAAAACCACCCTGAGCCACCCCGTAGTGATTCCTGTCTCTTAAAGGGGCAGCGGGGACAAAAAAACAAACAGAAGGCGAGGGAGCCTGGCATTCACAGCTTTACAATGTGCATCAGAAGATTTTTTACCTCCTGGAGGCCAGGTACTTGAAAAGTGCGCTGGAAAGTGCTTAGGTGGGTGTGGTCGTACTTAATGTTTTTAAAGCTGGTGGGAAAACATTTTTAAGCTCCGGATCTGGGAGCCCTTTGCCTCAGATTTTAGGGGTCGTGTAAAAGCGCCCTTAGCTACCAGACAGTAATTTTAGGAGATAATTCCTATGGAGATATGCTTAGTTGTAGGTCACCCTTTTGCTCTCTGATGAGAGGTATTATAAACAACTGATTCTTGAGTAATAACTAAGGGTCTTCTGAAAGAGAGGGATTACTCAATGAAATGGATATGGAAATAACTTTTAAAAACTTATAATTGGACATTTTACAACTTGTTCCTTTGGAATAACATACCAGGGCCTGAAATGGTGCTAAACAAACCCTTTCTACATTGTTACAACAACTTGTATTATTTTCTAATAGTAGTCCAGTGGTACCCCAGTTTATGTATGCCTCAGTTTACAAAAGGAAAATCCATAGGAAATACAATGCCTTGGTTTATGAACATTTTGTATGGGAAACCCCCGTTTATGGTTGTTGTTTTTTGTAAGACATTGTGAAAAAATTACCCAGGATGCATTGCGCCCCAGTAGTTTGTGGGTAGCACATCGCGCCGAGTGTGGAGGTGTGGGAGGTGTTGGAGCAGTTTTTATATTGAGTTTTGGAGTCATTCTGGAATTTTTTTGCAGCCGTTTTTGGACTTTCCCAAACTTTTTTGGTGCATTTCTCAAGCGGTGGAAAGGTAGGGAGCTGAGCTTTGTCATTTGTATGCTTTTACTGTGTGTGTGTGTGTGGGGGGGTCTTCTATACATGCCTTTTCGTGTATGTTCGGCATTGTGTGTGTGTGTGGGGGGGTGTTTCTGCTGTACATGCCTCTTACTGTGTGTTCTGCACTGTGGGGTAGTTTCCATGCCAGCGCATGTGGACAGAATTCTGGGGTTTTCATTACCTTGCGTGGAAAGACTTGGAGCTCTTAGACTGGAGCATTGAGAGCCTGGATGTGGGTGTCACACATTTTTTACATTTTCTGCTCACTTAGTGACTGTGATGTCATGGCACATGTCTCTGTACAGTATGTATGCCTTTAAAGTGCACTTTATAAAGAGTTTTAAACAGATAAAAGACTTTTTTCTGACTTCTGGAATGGATTAATTGGTTTTCAATGCATTCCTATGGGAAACTGCACGTCGGTTTACGAATTTTTATAATACATACCATCCCAGAGAATGGATTAATTTCGTAAAGTGGGGTACAGTACCACTGTACTAGCTATTTCTCTTAATCCTTTATAACTCAGGGCCCTCATGTAAATAAGTATCTTTGAGCCCCCTTAACATGAAAAAAATGAGCCACACAAATAGCAATTTTTTTCACAGATGCCTCTGAATGTCTTGAGTATGACAAGCAGAGAGAAAGCTGCAGTGCATTGTGGCAGTCAGCCCTGAAGTTTTTGGGTCTTGAGCAATGTTTATCCTCACAGTTTTCTTGAAGTGATTCTGGAAAAGCCCAAAAGTCGACCCAAGTATAAGTCAAGGCCCCTAATTTAACCCCCCCAAAAACTGGGGAAACTTATTGACTCAAGTATAAGTCTAGGGTGGGAAATGCAGCAGGGCCTGGCAGCTCCTCCTTTGTGTGTGATGTTTGAAATGACTTTTAGCCACAGACCCAAGCACTTGCCTCAGTGGCTAAAAGTATTGAACAAATATGTCAAGGGCCCCTTTTTTCAGCCCAAAATTACGGCTGAAAAACTAGACTTATATTCGAGTATATACAGAAAGTCTTTTTCCTCTGCCTCAAAGGACACTGCACTGCAACTGTTGATGATGATACTTCACAGATACATTCGAGCAGTGCTTCCCACACACTGGAGCCCCCAAGTGTTCCTGGACTAGCACTCCACGAAGCCCTGGCCAGCACAGTTAGCAGTGAAGGCTTCTGGGAGTTTTTGCCCCCAAACCAAGGTTGGGACCAGTTGTGTTAGAGAATTATCTAAGGTACCTGGGTAGAGATAAGAATACCCAAATAATTCATCACCAGATACACATGTATTAGTAGTATACCCATTCTGGGGCCTGGAAAGCCATTGGTGGTCAAATTGATAAAAGTAAAAACAGTATTATAAATTTAGAATATACTGTAGCATGCTCTGCACTCTACCAATTTATTTTGCCCTGCACTTGAAAACCTAAGGATGTAAAAGAACAGTTTTCAAACAGCTCTGCCAATGTATAAATATCCAGTATAAGAAAAGTCTTCCTGTAGCATGTTTTCACAAGGTTGATCTGACTCTATACAGCATCTTTAAAGGAAAAATTCACAAGCTATTCCTTCAGTTTCTTCTTCAATTTCTAATGTAGATCACTTAATATTCCTGTTTAAATAGTATCATCTATGCTAAGAATTTACACATTTATCCCAGGAACCACAAAAGCTTTTAACTATGCTTGACCATCTCTCGTTGTCTACATGCTTCTGCCACACACACAAAATACATAATTGGGAAACCAGGCAAAAAAAAAGTGACCCAGGAGACTACTGATGGGTATGAAGTGACTATATGGCTAGTGATTGTATGGATAGTCTTCCAGAAATGTTTGAGTAATCAAGAATGGGAAAGGGCTGTATATTTAAAGCAGAGCTCTTACCCACACAAATGTGAGAAACAAAGAACAGAAGCTGAAAATCTAGCAGTATCATGCAACCAGAGCTCACAAGGAGTATCCACTGTGCGGGGGGGGGGGGGAGAAGCAAAATAAAATAAAATAAATTGAAAACCACATGGATTTATTGAACAGATTAGTTTTTCCTGACTGTCTGCATTTGGTTTTTCACATAGTTAAGCGAAGCATGCAATACCCTTCAGTGTTCCTTGTCAAGAAGACAGTTCCTAAAATGACAGCTGGTTTTCCTTTTTGACACTCATACTTGCAACTGAAAAACTATCTCAAAAGGATTGTAAAGCAAAGATATTTATCAAATTTTTCAACCACCACAGAGAAACCATATAGTTTTCTGTCATAAAACAGCTACATAATATTCAAAGAGTCCCTGTTTTAAAAAAATAAAAGCACATTGATATCATTTAATTGCACCAATCAAAATGTCAGCATCTTTCCAGCCATTAAACATTCTTTAGAATTCACAGACTTTTGCAAGTTTAGACTTGTAATCGGCTGCATTACTTCAACGCGATGCACATGCTGCTCTAATACCAAGGCTAGGATGTTTTCCATTTTCAGGGATATTCAGCAGGGCCTCTTCTTTCAGTTTCACCATCCTGAAGTCTTCTCTGGCTTTTTCCAGCAGATCTGGCTTGAAAATGACATCCAAAGCAGTCATCGCCAGGGCTTTAGCTGTCCGCAAGGCATAGAACTGAGCTTCTTCTGAGCCTAGAATTAATTAAAGTCAAATGTGAGACTAGATAGCAATAAAACAGCTACAATGAATACACTGGAAAACAGAAACAGCTGGCTGGGAAAAATTATTTCTGAAACATTTTAGTCCAACAGTTGAAACATATGCCCTTCTGTCTTTGTATGTCGCGCTAAATGCAGCAAGAGAATGTTTTCAGAATCACTACTTTTGAAGTTGCCTTAAGTGGTTGACTGTGTTACGTCTCACTCAAATTTAAAACTCATCAATTTACTGTACTCCATACCACCTCAGAAGGGCTTTGTAAAAACTAAAATATTTCTTTTCAAAATAGCTGAATTAAAATTACCGGGTGGATGAAGAATATTAAAGCTTTCTGAATTGGTGTGTACTTTCCAAGCCTTTCAAAGATAAATATATAGGAGAAATTGAAACTGACCCTGAGTTTCTTGGAGCAGACTGTGACTCACAGGATATTCCTCTCAGCTCAGAGGTTGGCAATTGAATGCTTCCTTCCCCACATTCACTTACTTGATGGGTGCTTATGAAAACTGTACCCCAAAACATTTGGATGATACCGGCTCATCCCTTTTTGCCCTTAGGAAGCCTTTGAGAGTCATACTGGAAGATCTCAGCCAGATTGCTAGCACCAGTCCTAATATTAAAGCTTCATCCTCCACTGTAACTGACCTTGGTACCTCCAGGAGTACATTGTGAATGAAGCCAATATAGAAATGTGAACCCTTTAAGGGGAAGCAGGATGCAAATTTAAACAAGTGAGCATCTCCCTGCAAGAGTGTTTCTCCAGTTTGTGGGACACACTCACATATTTCAGTCAGACCAACCTGCAGCTGTGGTGTACTGTTCAGTATGGTTCAGTGCATCAGAGCCTATGTAAAAATAAGGGTGAATCCCAGGAACTACAAAAGTAACATTTCCAAAATCAGTAGAACCTAGGGAGAGAAAAGAGACATCAGTGTTTCAGTTACACTACCACAAACAATTTCAATGCTTCGTACAGAGCTGTGCACTTAAAAACAAACTAGTTTCTACTGCAATATAACAGTTTGGAGTTAAGCACAATTTTGTATAACAAACAGTTTATGTAACATAACATCTGTACAATTCCGGAGATAGGGGAAATTTGCTTAACAGAATTGTCTATGCGGCAAATCCGTACAACATAAAAATGTTCACGGTTAGGAATTACTCTGTTTTCAATGCATTCCTATGGGAAATTTGTATAAAGAAAATTTACTTAACATAATTTCATTTGGAACAAATTAATCCCTTTATACAAGGTACCACTGTATTTGCTCATTTACTGTGTTTAAAAAGTCAGGATTATCAGGACTCTCAAGTCCTCACTCACTGCAATAAAATGGGCAAAAAAAAGTGGGGGGGGGAGGGAAAAGACAGAACAAACTTAAGTTGTGGGGAAATAATCTGAAGTGGATAATGCAATTCCAGTCCCTAATCCCTGAAAGGTAAGACATCTCACAGTAGGGATAAATGGAAACTTAAAGGAAGTTTTGAGCCTCACAATGCAACTTTACAAATAGCTGGTTTACAATGATGCTATATAGTAGACTTTTAAAAAAATGTTTCATATTGATGGTGGAAACCTAACATTGCTCTGAAAAGGAAAAAGTACACTGTTCTAAAAGAAAGGTACTTCTGAATTGCCAACTCCATTGTTTGTTTTTTCTCCCCCCCCAGGTTTGTCTGTAAAACCAATGTGTATATCTTATATTATTTTTCCAACAAAGCTATGAGTCAAAAATAGGTCACTTGTGGAGCTCAATTGAAACTGGCAATTTCTTGATAATCAAACCCATTGGTTTAAAATCACAGAAGGTAACTCTAACTGGTCTTACTATTGGCAGGATGCTGTTGTCAACCAGCCCTTTGAAAGTTTAGGGCCAGTGTGAATAGTACAACTGCCATGTATGTTAATTCCCGCTGCTTTAACACTGCCATTACCAGAAAGAGTAGACATATGAATCTCTGGATTAAATGTTGTATTCTAATCAATTGAAAGTTCATGACAAGTCAAGGTTAAAGACGCCACAAAAACTTTCCTTTACAAGAAAAATTACATATGAAAATCAGATAATAACTTCAAACAGGTTTTTCAGATCTTATGCTAGATTTTTAAAGTTTTAATCCTATTTTTTAAAATTCCACATTCCAGTTAGCTCAATTTCACTACCCCTTGCAAAGCCACAATTTTTTTTCGCAAGTTAAACATTCATAGTTCTTTGTATTTACCTAGAAATATCTGTACTATAAAATATAAAAAAGTCAAGATTCATAAAACAATTCAAATGATTACACCACTAGAAATCCTTTTTTCAATAAGTAATACAAAACATAAAACAAGTAAGAATGAAGCCAGAAAAGTAACATGTTGAAGCAGAAAATATATAAATTAAGATGTCCTGGAGGAAAATGCAAACTGAAAGGTATGAACAAAGAGATGTGCTATTATTACCTGACAGCCCATTCATATTATCATCTGGAATGAAATCCATGCCAAGTTTCTTGCCATTCTCTACATAAGCTTTCTCCAGGCTCTTGTTAGGAAGTACATTATAATAATCATTTGCACCATCTTTCATTTCTACCTGAAAAAAAAATAAATACATTTGCTCTTGAACAATCATGTTTGATATAAGGTTTTAAAGTTTGATTCTACACTTGATTCTTCTGAAATCAATCCCAAATGCTAAGTGGGTCCTATTTGCAAGTATATATAGGGCTATAGCCTGAAATCCATATCCTACCTACATATAAATGGATGTATGTCCATCTGAATACAGTAACCCTCCGCCCTTTCATGGCCCCGCTACATTGCGGGACCACAGTAAATGAAAAAAGGGCCCCCTGGGGTAAGGGGGAAAGGCCTGTTTCAGGCCTCCTGTACTTACCTCAGGACTGGCACTGCCCTGAACAGGCCTGCAAGGGCCTTCCTGGGCCTATCGGAGGCCCCAAAAGGGCTTCCATACAAAACGGAAGTGACTTCCGGTAAATCGGAAGGGACCTCTGGATCACTGAAAATCATTTCTGAGGCCTCCGAGGGCCTTTCTAGGCCTGTTGGAGGCCTCAGAAATGCTTGTTGGCAATCTGGAGGTTACTTCCAGCTTACCAGAAGTCACTTCTGGTTCGTGCAGAAGCCGTTTTGGGGCCTCCAACAGGCCCGGGAAGGCCCTTGCAGGCTTGTTCAAGGCAGTGCCAAGCCTGGGGTAAGTACAAGATCCCCCAGCTGGGGCCCCCCCCAGGCCCGGCCCGACCTGCATCCACATATTGGAGATTTTCAATTATTGCGGGTCAGGTCGGGTCCCTAACCCCCGCGATAGGTGAGGGGACACTGTACAATGTTTTCATTAAAGCAAACAAGTATAGGATTGCACACAAGTTCTCTCTTAAACTAGCATCTTAACTTTCAACAATGGAAAACAAGATCCATTGAAACCATAGAGGTCATTGACACAGAACCTTTAGAAACACTGTATTTATTAATAATTCCTTTTGCCTCCTTCACACCTTCTGTGAGATTTTTTTTAAAGAGCCAAATAAATCTCGCAAATACAAACAAGAAAATGTCTAGTGACAAAAGATTATACCTTGATGATAAGCCTTTATAAATTTGGAAGCATGTGAAATTTGGCACTCACCTGAGCATGCTAGCTGGCATTATATTAATTATGACTTTTTTTAAAACAAAAGATGAGGCAATTGATTTATTAAAATAGCTACAGAGTACCAAACAGTTATGTCCAAAAACAACAACTGTGCAGACACCAAATTCAACACTGACTAGATTTTCATCAGTTTATAATTACTGTATCATTGTATGCAGAAAACAACAATAGGAAGTTAAGTGTGTATATTTGACCATATTCTCTTGAGGCCCAAACATTCAGTTGGGTCTTTTAAATTGTTCATCAGACAGTTGACATTACAATTTTTTTAAAAAAAGATTCTTGATCAGTTTTTGAAAGAATCTTACTTCACATCCTGTGGCCAGAGCTGCAGCTTTAAAACAATTCTCAACCTTTTCTGTCAGGGCAGAGAGTTCCCTTAATGAAGGAGCACGCAAGTAAAATTCTAATTCAGCATATGAAGGGATGATATTAGGTTTCACACCTCCGTTCTTTATTATACCTAAAAGAAGAATAATATTACTGATATTAAAATCTGGTATTATGTGTTTTCTAAGGCTTCAGGCAGAACAGCTATAGTGAAAAGGCATACTACTTTATGTTTTCAATCCAGTTCTTTTCTGTTGTTTTCTTTTCAGCAGATCATTGAAAACATGGTTTGAAGATTTCCTTCTTTTCTTTAGAAAAATAGGCCTTGGTATCTGAAAAATTTAGTTCTTCCAGGTTGGAAACACCTAGCTTGTGCTAGAAAGGTAGAACTGGGCAAAAAGAAAGTAGCAATAATTAAATGAAGTACAGGAGGAGAACCCAAGCTGTAAAACCACCCCACTTCAGATCATAACGCTTGACACCTCAAGATGGGATTAAATCTGAGTAATTTCAAAAATTCTGATATCAGACTTCTTATGCAATGGATGCTACTTAAAGGATCTTACAGACAAAGAGAAGAGCAGGAAATGTTAATGTTTTGAAATTTTAGACTTCAAGTTTTAGGAGGTAATAAATCATGTTATCTAGGCTATATAAATTCTAGTATTAACACTAGTACCTGATTTTCTCCAAAATAGATTGTTTTTTAAATTTTAAAACTATTTCCTTACAAAAAGGTTCATATGAAAATGACCAGAATAAGTGGTACAAAAAAGTTTCATATGACTGAAGATACAGAAAAGCAAGTGATTCATTTGTTTGTATTCCTAAAAACTCTGTATTAATAAACACTCGTTTAAGGAAAAGCAGCAATTAATGTAAGAATATCTGAAAAAAATAAAGGATACAAATCCACGTTCATTTTGAAACTGTATATCTGGGTTCTCATCAACCTTGCACACAAAAAAACCTCTTGCCTGAACAAAAAAAAAGTAGGACTTGACAGAATGTTAATACATTCCTGCAATCAGTGAGACTGGTGCTTGGAAATAATTATGTCAATGCCAGCTTTTGGCACAAAATACTGAAATCTGGCAGACTGTCTCATGTGCTCGCTGTACATAAGAGGCTAAAATGTTTATCAGGAGGTTCATACCATGATCAAAGCTACCTTGCCTAGAAAAGGAGTAGTATAAAAACAAATTCAATGAAGTGCCTCACGTCTAACCAATTTAAGTCACAACATTTCAACTGTGGTATCACATTATGGCCAATCTCAGTCATCTCTACTATATATATATATATATATATATAAACCCTCTGAGGTGGGCAGCCCCATAACACCGTGTGTCTACTGCAGAGGACTACAACTGTCCAAAACTCATGCCAAATTGTTAATTTTTAGATATCACAAGGCTCTTCATAGTTTTTGTTAGAAAAGGCTCTGGATCAAGCTGAAGCCTCTTGTGCCAGTACAAATGCCCTTGTGTGCACAACTGCAGTGTTGAGATCAGAGGGCAGAAGTCAAAAAGGAGGCCCGAGAAGAGGAAGAATAAGGGAAGAAGCTGTGTAATGCCACATCCACCCATCTCTCAGCCCACACTAATACCAGGATGGTATTAATACCAGTATGGTATTAGTGTGGGTAAAAAATTAGGGTCAGAGCAGTCCTAAGTTGTTCCCAATGTACCCATGCCTGGAAATGTGTGAATTCAGCATAGCCTCAGCTGGCCTCATGTAAATTCTGCCAGCCCTTAGCTAGGGATGCACTCTAATACAGCTATTTGTATAGCTGTAGGAAAACAGGAAAATGTTCACAAGTTAAAAATCAGATGGAAGGAAATAATAATAATAACAGAGATAGCAGTAGTAATAGAAACAACTCCAAAAGCCCTGAACTACTGTCTCAAACTGAGATGATTATCTGAAGAAAAAAAAATATTAAAAGTCCAGGCTTTCATCATGATGCACAGTTCAGATGACTATTAGTCTATTAGCTAATATATATTAACTCCCTTGCGCTACGAATCAAACAAATATACTGGTCACTATATATAGCTGGCTGGATAGCTTTGTGAATTTGATACCTGGCTGCAGAGCCAGAGATCACGAGTTTGATTCTCCACGGTGCCTCCCGGGAGAACAGCCAGCCTGTTTAGCCTTGGGCAAGCTGCACAGTCCGAGCGCACCTCCCTCAGCAGAAAGGAACGGTAAACTACTTCTGAGTACTCTGTACCTAGAAAACCCCAGAAAGGACCACCATAAGTCGGAATTGACCTGATAGCACATTATTTGTTATTACATAAAACAGACAATCCTTAAGAGGACTACATCAGGAAATAATCACACAAAAAGCAAACATTTCAGTCTATTCCCTTAATAAGACAAGAAGGGTTTCCACATTTTATTTTGAAAAAGTAGGTGTTATATTACTGTTAAGTGAACACCCAGAATTGTGGAATGGTTTATTTATCTACTCCATAAAATGAGATACTTAGTTGTTTAGTCAAAAAACATTTATACCCTGCCTTTCTCCTCAAGAGGGCCCAAGGCACCTCACTTTCAATTTTACCATAACTTAAAAAAACATTTCTCCTTCAGAAAGTTAAACAGGAAACCAGTATCTTTAGGCTTTTATTCAACTTGCTGCATTTACAACAGTTTTGTGAATCAATTCTACCAAATACATCTGAAATAACTGGTTTAAAATCAGTACTTATAAATTATATTTAACTGTTACATATTTTTAAAAATCCAATCCTTTCAACAACTATGTCTGTGTACACACTATATTAGAATATATCCCCCCCCACCAGAATTCCTTCAGATAGAGAACAAACACTAAAGACTAGTTTGGTACAGTGGTACCTTGTATAAAGGAATTAATTTGTTCCAAATGAAATTATGTTAAGCAAATTTTCCTTTATACAAATTTCCCATAGCAATGCACTGAAAATGGAGTAATCCGATTTTTATGTTGTATGGATTTGCCCCATAGGCGATTATGTTAAACAAAATTCCCCTATCTCCAGAATTTTTTATGTTGTGCAGATTTTATGTTATACAAATTGTTTGTTATACAAAGGTCCACTGTACTTTCTACTTTCTCTTAAGGGGACACAGTCAGTTATGGGATCATTATCTATATCAGGGATCTACCAATAAATGTGTTGGTTGCTGGAAGTGCACAGCTGTTAAATTTTTGGTTTCCATGCTCCTGAGTGTCTTGAAAGAGACCTCTATGAATCATTCACTTACTAAAGTGACCCGCATGGCACAGTGGTTAAATTGAAGTTCTGCATGGAAAACTCGGTTCATGACATGCATTTGATCCCACTGGAATCAGGTAGCTGACTCAGCCTTCCAAGGGCACTAAACTGAATATCCAGCTTGTGGGGAGGGGTGGTGAGACAATGTGTGCATAATTAAACTGTAAGCCACACAGGGAACGCTAAGCCCTATGGGGTGGTATATGAACAGCATGCTTTGCTTTTATAAAGCATTAAAAATGCAAGCCTGACACAGCTTATGCTCCAGCCTGACAACAGAATATGGGTGTTGGTGGTGTGGAACATTAATGCCATCAAAAAAACCATGAAGTGTAAAATGGAAACAATTAGACTGACTGCTCAGAAGCAAAAAATAAAATAAAATAAAATAAAATAAAATAAAATAAAACAAAACAAAACACTCAATGGAGCTGCAGGATGAGAAATGTGGCTATTTACTATCTCCATACACCAGTGGTGAGCAACTTTGGATTGCATATAATAGGAGATGATTTTGGACAGCAACTCCCATAATCCCACACCACTGATTGGATTGGCTAGGGCGGATGGGAACTGTGGGCCAACAATACTTGGAGGGCAAAGTTGTCCACCCCATGTACACACGCAAGTGCATGTTACAATGATGAACGCTGGTTATACATTATTTTAAACCTGCTGGCACAAGTCAAATCTTGCAAATCTCACTAGTGTAGTGGCACTAATAAGACAACATGTGTACTCTTTGGCACTAAACTGGGTGCATGACCTTGTGTGCAAAGAAAAATAAAATCTCTAAAATCTTAACTGACTGCTGAGGTTTATACTGTTGTATTTCTGCTAGTGTTTATTAAGTAACAGGATTTCCAGCCACTGAACTGCACGGTAATCATTTTCAGTATAAAGACATAGTCTCTAAGTTCAGGACTTTCTCTACATCATGTATTAAATAAACAAATTCTCAACAAACGTGTCTAGCTCTTAGCAGCTTTCTACTTTAGTACAGTATTCAGAAAAAAAGAATACGCAAACTGCCATTTGTATTTTAATAATAACATGCCAGGTATCACACATTTGTTTAAACAGAGCCTGAAGTACTACTTGCTGGACATTAAGATTTAAGGAAGATCTCACCATGAACTCTCCATGTTGGTTTCATTTGCTGTCTTAAAACTGACAGATTGTTGTATGCAAGAACAGCAGCATCTAATGCATTTACTCCTTCCCAGGGGTAAGCAGCAGCATGAGAAGCTTTTCCATAGTATTTCACAGTCACACTAGGAAATAAAAGCCATCACTTGTTTTTAAACACTTTTGAAAGGTAAAAACATCCCTTTGGATTCAATCAGCAACTTAACTTAATGGGATAAGTGTTCACATGTTTATTACCTCAATTCTCTACAAGCTAACTTAGTGGAAAAAAAGAACCAGACTAATAACATTCTGATATAGAGCTCCCACAGTGGAAGTAATATACAAGCTTTGTCACAAGGTTTGACAATTTTATGAATCAGTACACTTGAAAAGCATATAAAGGAAAAAGATACATTCTGTGAAAATAAAGGCTATTAATTTATTAGAAATTAACACCAAGTTCTCCTACTTTTCTCCCTGCACTCACTTCCACAATATTAGGTCAGATGTTTTGAATAGGAATCTATTTGTGTAGGCACTACAGACCTACAAAACAATTCTCCATTCTCATAGAAAGTGGCCCATGCGTACAAAAACCCCTTAGTAAGAACCAGTTACTGCATCAGAAGTAGCAAACGTTTAGAACACAGAATAAAAGGTGGGTAGCAAGTGTGGTGTCTTCTATCTCGTTTTCAAATGCAAAGAAATCTCCATTTTATAAATTCAAAAAGGACACATGATGAATAGCTGTCTGACAATGAAATACAGCATACTGAGAAAATCAACAAAACTACAGCATCTTTGATAAGCTTAAAAACGTTTATGATTCTTGTAAAAAGAGCTGACTCAATGTATAGTCTTGCACCAATATATAATATCAACTGAACCAGTGTTAAAAATGAATCTGAGGCTGTTCAACAATATGTGGAAAAACAGTTCAACCACAATTATAATTCTTACGCTTAAAATCACTTGATTAAAAAATTAGAAGAGGGTTGGAGTGCCTGGCTGCAGAGTCACAAAGCAGGAGTTTTGAAGCCCTACTGTGTCTCCTGGGAGACAGGCCAGCCAACCTCATGTAAAGTTGGGGCTACAGGTATTGCTGCCTGCATCACCTCAGCCAAAAGGCATGGTCCTTGAGTGGGACTGGAAAACTACTGACCTGTAAGGGTCACCATAACTCTGAAATGGCTTGACATCGCACAATTATCAATCTCTCCATCTCCTCCTATTGTATGCATACTAAAATCATTGCAACCAAGATCTGTAACTGCAACTACTCCATTCTTCAAGACTTGGTGTGCACATCTTGTTTTTTGTTTTCGTTTTCCTTCTGATCTTAGTAAGCTTGAATTGTATTTTTATAAATTGATTAGGATTCATATAAGATTAATTAGAGACAGGGATTCACTCTACAAAGCAGTGGTGGCGAACCTTTGGCACTCCAGATGTTTTGGACCACAACTCCCAGAATTCTGAGCCTAGATTGCCAGTGACAAAGGACTGCGGGAGTTGTGGTCCAAAACATCTGGAGTGCAGAAGGTTCGCCACCACTGCTATAGAGCTCTAATTGTACAAGCACCAGCAAATCAAAAACCAAAAACTTGGCTAGTTCATTTCTTATTCCCATACATTTATGATTCCACCATCTTGGTGTACAGTCTTTGATGAAAAACCAAACATTAGAGCTGTCCATTCCCCTTTTCCATGAGCCTGTGCTCTACCCTCCACTTCTAACTTCCCCAGTTCTCCCTCTGGAACTGACAAGTGGCCCATTCCTCAGCCACACGGCCAACCTACTTGGGCCAAAAAAGCAGGAGATTCCCTGCTAACTTCTGTAATTCCATCACTAGGAGAAAGGCTGGGATTAACCGAAGCCAATGTCAGACATACTCTGGTGAGCAAGGTGGTTGCCTATATTAAAAATCTCATGTAATGAAAATAACATCAATTACTGTATCTTGGTTTTTTTTCAATAGCTACATACAAAAGCCATTAATACTGAACAGCAATTTGTTCTCCAGTGTGAAAGTTTTTATGATACCATGTAACTGTTTTAATTATATCATATTATTAATGTTCATCCAGTGCCAATTTCATTGGTAACTCCAGCATGCAATTCAGCCTTCAAAGTAGAAAGTGACTTAAGTGACCAGACTATCTCAAGATTTACTTTTATGGCATTTTTGTTCTGAGCTTTCAAAACAAACATTTGAAATAGCAAAAAATGGGTCTTAAAGAAATCCCTCTAGATAGTACATTAAACAATACAAACACACTAGGAAAACAAATTAAAGAGTTTATCAAAGAGAGAAACTTTATAAAGGAATCAGAACAGTTTTATGGAATAGAAAAATTACCATGTATGGATATGGGATATTATCAGCATCTAGTACCTTCAACCTGACCCTGAATACCTAAAAACTTATGCGTAGTGCAGTCTGTAAGGGTATACCTACCCAAGAAAAGCAACTGAACATCCCAGTCATGTAGGATCATGTGAGGTTAAACAGTTCAACGACACAAACTGCTATGCAAAAAGTAATGTATTCAAAAGCTGCTGCTAAATAAATCACACAAGCAAACATGCTTCTTTGGCTCACAATGCCAATCTTTATCAACAATTATGCTTATACAGCTAAATTACTGACCCCAATGTTGTGTTCAAAAGAGCTCAGATTACTATTTCCTCCATCATATAATATGCTTCATGCTATGTGACTCAGCACTGCTGCTGAATGCAACATTACTGGTCAGACATCTTACACGTTCTACCACTGCAATAAAGCAGCATTAGTAAAACTGGTGCACAAATGTTCCCTTCCCTCTCTTTCCATGACTCATTTTTTTGCATTGTAACCGGTGGAAAAATACAGTCTTAGAGCCTGCTACTTGTTTGGGAGTCTTTCAGTAAGAAAGTAAAAATGATTTCAGTATGCTCCTAGACAGGCCTTGCCAGGCCTAAACTAACTAGGACTGATAAAAGTTGCTGTGCAACATCACACGGGCCATATATTCCTGATACTTGTTTTGTACAATGCTAATAAACATCAAGAATAAGTTCACATCCCAAATGTTAGGATCTTTGTTAAAGATCCTCTTTGGGTCCCATTGTCTTCCAAATCTAGGCTCTCCTACTACAGGAAAGGGACTATTTTCTGCTCTAGCACTCAAACTGAGGCATGCCCTTCCTATAAATAATCATTTTGAATTATTGCTGCTTGACAGTACAGCAGTGATCTTGTGCTAGCAGAACAAATCAATATTCTACAAGGCAATTCTAAAAATGGGAGCAACCCAAACGACAAACACAAATTAACTATTACACAGAACTTCAGATCAACACCACATTTGAAATTATAGCAAATGTCTGCCACTCACACTGTACCAAATTTGGGTGAGTATGGGTAAATCAAGTTATGATTATTATTTTTAAAAAGCAACTTTAACAATATACTTCTTAACATGGATCAAAGCCCAATCGTGCCAACATTCAGGGTGCCTTTTACTATGTAAAATTTGACATTTTTTTACTTGCTGGCAATGCAAGCATAATATTTGGGCCATTTCCTAGTCTACTGAATCATGCATACAGAAGTTCAATAAACCAGAGGGTTTGTGATTTTTTTAAAAAAGAAATTGCTTTTATTTTCTTTTATATGCCACACATAATCTGTTCTTTTTGGAGGTTCTACTGTTATATGATAATGTATTAGGTATATCTGATGTTCCCTTTGAAATGTACAATCATTTATTTTAAATGATCAAATAAGCTTATTTATTATGCTTATTTGATGCTGCATTCAAAATGTATTCATTTGCCTTCAGGAAGATACAAAAGGCAAGGTATCAAGTTCTTTAAACACACAAAAACCTGCTTCTCTCATCCATCACAATGACATTCATTCAAATCAAATTTAAAATGTAAATCAGAAAATATATTCCATATTTTATCTTTGGTAAGTGTAGGCACATGGAAACTAATGCTACAAATGTAGTTAAGACTAAGCATTGTAATAATTCAGTTTCTAGACCATTTAATTCTTCTGCAAATTGAGGGACACCTTCCTTGCTTTAACTTCCACTACTATTGCTGCAAAGCCGAAAAGCAAACATCAAAAATACTATCAAAAATAATATATGTAATGTTCTGTGAAACTGACCACCTAAAAGATTTTTAACTTGATGATGAATGATCTGCACAAGCAAAGGGGGAAAATTAGAATTACTAAATGCTGCCTATAATCTGTTTGGGAAATACAGTGGTACCTCACAAGACAAACACCCTTAAGACAGGCATATCAAAACTTCGGCCCTCCTGATGTTTTGGACCACAACTCCCAGAATTCCAAGCCTGTATTTCCAAAGGCAAAGGACTGTGGGAGTTGTGGTCCAAAACATCTGGAGGGCCAAAGTTTGGACATGCCTGCTGTAAGATGAATTCTTCGTAAGATGAATGAAATTTCTGGGAATAGGCATTTTTTTCACAAGATGACGTTTTGCCTATTGGATGCCTTGCAAAATTCATCTTACGGGGCAGGCTTTTGAATTTTGCGAGCCCACAATCCGATCCACGGGTGCTACACGGTCGGGAAAAACAGAATGGAAGCCACCGCCGCCAGCCCTTTGCCCAGGTCTCTGCGCCAAGCCGTTTCTCTGTGCACAGAGCCGAGTGAAGGAGAGGCAGTGGCTTGGACATCCCAAAAGTGGTGTAGCTGGCGAATAAACTGGGGCTACTAATGAGCCCACAAGCTGCCACCACCCCTTAGCCCCAGTCTCGGAGCTGAAACGGCTCGTCGCAGGGAACCAGGCAAAGGGGGTGCGGCAGCATCTTCGATCCTGGCTTTCCCGACCGTGTAGCACCTACGGATTGTCTTGGGAGGCACCGCTGTATATGTGCCTGTAAGCAAGTTTCCCTCTAAGGCAGGCACGGGAGCATGTATACACCTCAACACCCTTGTCTGTGTTAGGGCTCCTCCTTCCCCACACGCCCAAAGCAATTTAGTTAGCACTGATTGCAACAGAATCTGGCATCCTGGATTGCTGCTCCTTAACAAATCACAACCATAACTAGCTTATGCATCTTGGCTAAAAATGGTGGTTCAAATTCTGGTCAGTTTATCTATTTATATAAAGGGGCATTTATGAACAGACCATGTGCATTGTGCGTTCAAGTACAGTAAATCAGTATATAAGCTAGGACCTAGCAGTTAGGTATTCAGGTGCTAATACAATCACTGTGATAAACTTCTATATCCCTTTCAAAAACCATTTCCTTAATATCTATAAATAGGCTATGCCCTTTTTAAAACAGAAAGGAAGCATTCTTCCATTAGAAGCTGTGCTCACTTCAAAAATGAGAAAGTATCGTGTGATTTAAAAAGGGATCAGAAATTTGGTTCATTCTCCAGCCCTTGTCTGTCACTGCAGTATCTACAACATGCTGCTTATTTTCAAATGCTGCAGCCTATGTGGCATGCATCTACAAAAATATTGAAAGGATCTGGGCACTGAGATAATGCACAATAATAATTCTTCTGCTTAGTTACACATTACCCTTTTAAAATCCGACAAAAGAATATTTGAGTTATAAAAATGTATAAAAGTAGATTGTTTACAAAGCAAAATCAAAGTGTTCTGCTTATATACCGCCCCATAGTGCTTACGGCACTCTCTAGGCAGTTTACAATTTAATTGTGCATGCTACACATTGATCAAATATCATCTGCTTACAAAATTGCCATTGAAATACATACATTGCTAAAAATTAAAATAAAACATTAGCTTAATAACTAATTCTGCAGCACAGAACTAAAAACATTCCAGTTGTCTTTTGCAGATAAATCCAAGATTTAATTTCTGTAGAGGTTCCATTACTTAAAAATTTACTTTCAGAACCCTATGAAGCAGGCTGTGCAATATGAACTGCTTTTTTATTTAATAAGAACTGTGGAAAAACGGTATGCACAAGCAGCATCATACTGACAAATCTTAACAGGAAATATTAGCTAGGAAAAAAGCAGGGAAAGTTTCATTTACTAAACCCTAAACCAAACTTGCACTCCAATAAAAACTGGCAGTTTTCTAAAATATCACATATCTGGAAATGAACTTCCTATCTTGAAGGAAATTAAAAGCTGATTTTCAAAGCTTTAGAATTATCTGAATACTTGCATAATGATCTTCATTTTATATCTATTTTACCAACAGTACACGTTTTATTGTAAATTCCTTAAGACAGGATCAGCAACTTGAGACTCCTGAGCTAAATCCTGTCAGTCACACCATCTCCCACCCACCCTCAAAAACCTGGAAATGAAAGGGACAAGGGAAATGGCATTGAAAATAACATTGCAGGATGTAAGCGGAGATACAAGTCAGGTTCTAGATTTCGAGGAATTTTTGGTGACTCTCCAATTCAGTATCTCCAGTATCTGTTCCTCCTGGTGCATCTCCAAGAAACAGAGGGTGAACCAACAAGCAGAAATAGAGCACTCCAGATGTTCTCTCTTTGGGCCGCGTGGTGGGAAGGACTGGGACCTAAGACATTCCTATCTCTGCATACTCCTAACCTCCCTTATTTTGGTGTTCAAAAAGCATGTAGTCATGTAGCAGAGACAACTAGCCATCGAAAGAGAAGTCTGGAAGTTGAGTCATGGCTACTGCACTTCTTTTTTGAGAGAGAGAAATGATAGAAACGTCTCAAAACATTTCTATCTCTCTCTCTCAAAAAAAAGTCCAGTAGCCATGACTCAACTTCCGGATAAACTCACCTGATGACTGAGAATCTTCACAGACATATCCAAAGAGAAGCCGTTCCATTCTCTCACTCATGTGAGCTCTCTTGCTGGGCTGCACAAGGTGAGCCCAGTCTTCCCTACTGTTCAAAGTCTGGAAAAGGCTGGAGTACATTTACTCCTTGAACTGTCAAAACACTGCAGAGCAAGAAGAGGGTATACAGTATTTTGAAAAAGAGGCACCCGCTTACATATACTCCCTGGCCCACCCAAACCTGAACGCAATGGCGGTAACAATTACTCACCTCCTCCTAGGCCAGCAGGAAGGATAGACTAATGAGGGCTGTAAGGATTGGCTGTTGCTTCTCCTGAGCAACCAAGATCACCCCCCTTCCAAAATAATCCAACACAGAACATTGTTATCTGCAGAGCTAAGAGCACAGCTGAGTGAATGGAATAGTGACAGCTGTTACTTTCAACCAATACTCACTTTACAGCCAGGCATGTCCAAACTTCAGCCCTCCAGATGTTTTGGACCACAACTCCCACAGTCCATTGCCATTGTAGATACAGACTTAGAATTCTGGGAGTTGTGGTCCAAAACATCAGGAGGGCCTGTTAGGAAGGGAGCATGCACCATGCCCCCCCCCGTGGCATACAAGAGGAAAGAACAATAGCAAAGGAAGGGGCACTGCTTTTTTGTTGCACTGCTCTGCACATACCAAGTGAGAAGAAGTCCAGTTTTGGAAAGGGTTACTGTACTGCACCAAAAGCTGATTAGCGGTCAGTAGTACTAATGGGTCTGGGGCACAGGGCCCTCAACAACAACACCTTGGTGCCAACCCAGCACCAGTTCTATACTATCTGTCATTCTCTTCTCCATGGGTTCCTTTGGGAAAACGTCAGAGGCGAATAAGGCAAAAGCTGGATCTGAAGTATTATATAAATTATACAGTACTGTAATTACCTAAGGCAAGAAAAAACATAAGAGAGTTACCTGAAACCAAAAAAAAAAATCTAATCAATAGTTCTAAAATAGTTTGGCAATATGATAAAAAGAATATCCAACATAAATTCCAAATGACCGGGGATTTGAAATGACCTTCAGCCCACAGCCCCAAAGCGGATCAAAACGGAAAGGCTCTCTCTGGAAAGGGCCAACAAGCCCTCCAGCTCCTCTTTACTCACTCATGTTCTGCTACATCAGGCAAATAAGCCGCATCCTCTTGGGACGGGTGCGCCATGAACACCACATCCAAGTCGTCGAAAGCCCCCGCTTTGATCAAGTCTATTTTGCCTCCTCCGTCTTCTTCGGCCGG
>JAHTLZ010003918.1:0-13157 GCA_023846285.1 Phrynocephalus versicolor
GTTCAATCCCAGCTAGGAGGCTCATGGTTGACTCAGCCTTCCATCCTTCCTAGGTCAGCAAAATGAGTACCCAGCTTGTTGGGGGGGGGGGGCAATGTGTAGCCTGCATACTGTAATTAAAAGCTGTAAACCACCCAGAGATTACTTGAAGTGGTATGGGGCAGTATATAAGCAGAATATAAGTGGTAGAAGCTTCTGCAAATGCTTAATTCATGTTTTCCCCAATTTTCTGATATTTCCCCCCGGGTTGAAAAAGGAAGGGCACGAAGAAAGAATTCAGTGACTGACATCCAGTAGTGCAAAGTTATGCTGTATCAGGATGATTAACCTCATTGACTATGGCCATTTCTAACCTCCCCCAGGGTTCCAGGGATTCCTTGGGGGTATGGGATGAGGTAAGATACTTTGCAAAGATTGCTGCAGCAGGGGTGATTTTACCACTGGGAAATTATTTTCAGAAATTAACAACTCCCCCCCATGCCCCCTTCTTTTTGAACAATTCTACACCTTAAAATGTTGGAGGCAGTTGAGTATGCTGGCGATGATGGAAGAAATGTGGTCTGGAGGTGAAACTCTACTACAAGTCTGGACTCCTAGCAGGGTCACCCAAGGTGGAATGGTCACAACCACACAAAGGTGAACCCACGCTCTTTAAAGGAAACCCTTTCTTAGTACCTGTGCAGAAGCGGGCAGTGATAAAACCAACACATGCCAATAAATATGGAAAGCAAAACAATGTCCCACAGATTAGGAATGCCCAATATACATTCCAACCCCCAGGAAAGGAGACACCAAGGAGCGCAGCAACTATAGGACCAATGCTCTGGTTTCCCATCTGAGCTAAGTGCTGCTGAAGGTGTTGCAACAAAGGCTTTTACTTGAGATGGAGCAAGGAAATGCCTGAGGTTCAAGCTGGATTTTGAAAAGAAAAGAGGCACTTGAGGATTACATTGCAGATATTTGCCAGCTTTTGGAGTGCAGCCAAGAATTCCAGAAGAAGATCCGTCTATGCTGTACGAATGATAGCAAAGCCATTGACTGTGAGGATCATGAGAAATCCTCATCAGTTGATCCTAGTTAAAAACAAGTCTTGGGACTGACCCTGCACCCACCTGTCTTGCCCATACGGGCTTGTCTTGTGGGACATCTGCTTATGATGATAAAGATGTTCTTCTTGGGTACAAATATTTCTGAGGTCTGTGTTTTGTTTTATGACTTTGTTTTGTGTAGCTGTCCAGGAAGAGGAGCCCTGGAGTTTTACGTGGTATTTCACAACTTGTTCGAGTGCTCCTTTTGTTTGTTATGCTGATGTTATGTAGCAATTACAGGAGCAAATAGGGAAACAAAGGCCTCTTTCACACGACAGCTAAATGCGGATGATAACAAAATGTGCACTTTCTCCGAGAGTGGTCACGTGACATTAGATGCGCAGTTACTGTCCCCACGGTAGCATCTTTTGACCCTCTTTTTTGTGTCCCCATTTGCCAAATGCACATCAAAGCGCTGTTTTGAAAAGCTGCTTGCTGCAAAACGGGTGAAACTGGAAGAAGATGCAGCTTTTTGGAGTTCACACGACATTTGCTTCGCATCAAAATGTGCATCAGCAAGCAAAGTAATTTGATCAAACCCCTAGCGGTGGTGCAGGAAGATGTGCTTCAGGGGGCATGGTTGAGAGAGGTGCTCAGAAGATGCAGCTGGCTGTGGGGGCACGATCTTTTGATGCGGACTCAGTAAAAGAAAAAGGTGCATTTAAGTGGCCGTGTGATAGAGGCCAATGATATTTTACTTTGTTCTAAGAGCGGTTGCCGTTCACTCATCCAGAATTGCATTTGCAGTGTTATGTTCCACAAAAGATCTTAGAAAGGCCCCAGTTGGCAAGCCAGTGCTTTTCATAAGCAACGGTATGTTTTGTCAAACTTACTATCCAGTTTCCTTCCTTTGCCGATAGCTTCACAAGATTAGCGAGCGCATTTCCTTTCCAGATGACCTGTCTTAAAGAAGCACAGAAGACCGGGGGTGGGGGGGAGAGAGACCATCACGGGAAATCAGAGCTCTCTGCCTTGGCATCTTGGGATCATCCCTGTGAATGAAGAAATGTGACCAGGTGAATAATTCCTGTCTGGATAACATCCAGATGCCTGATCTCTCTCTCTCTCCCCCCCCCCCCCCATTGAGGAGCAGCATTGTCTGGATCAAATGCGGACAAACTGATTAGCTACAAAGGAAGAACAATTTTCTGACATGAACAGCACCATTTATTTTAATTTTTTAAACGTATGATTTAATGATGTCAAGAAAAAATAATGTTAATATCAATAGTGACAGAAATGTATTAGGTAACTGTAAACACCAAGAAAAGAAGATCTCACAACATTTTTCTTAAGATTCTTCCTATACAAATTTATTTGCACAAATGGGTATACAGTAAAGGTGCTCAACTGAAATTTCTAATGTACCTAGTGGGGCTTGAATGCAGACTTAGGGTGTAAGGAAGATATCTTAGAAGATATCTTCTTCAGCAGCATCATTAGATAAATGGCTGGTTAGAGGTTCTTTATTCAGTCTTCATCCTCCTGCATTATCCCACAATGGATTTGCACTTGATACAATCTACAGGAATTCAGTTTTGATAGTGATGATAACTGTTCTTTAATAATCAAAAGCTCGGCATTAGGCGGCTACATTTTGAAGCAAAAATACCAGATCATCTCAACACACGCTAGCCACGTTTGAGGAACAAGCACAACTAGTGCTATACTGACCTTTAGATTCCACACAGCCTGCTCCCACTGTCCAAGGTGTCTTAGCACACACCCCTTCTGAACATTACTTGAAGCACAGAAGCATCCCATGTTTTTTAAAAAGTGGCCTCCTTCAGGTATGTACATTATTAGGACATTTTCCTACTACTCTGCTTAGGCCAGGGCTGTTCAACTTTGAACAGGCCAAGGTCTACTTTTTCCAGCCCAAAAGTGCCTGAGGGCTACTACACTAAAACCTCTACTTACGAATTTTATCTGTTCCAAGCACGTGCTCATAACTAAAAACTTTTGTAAGTAGAGCAGCAGTTTCCCATAGGAATGCATTGAAAACCAATTAATCTGTTTTGGAGGGAACAGATTTCAATGCGCCATGGCCCTTGAACTGCCCTGCTCGGCTGAGACAGTGGGCTGGCAGACCCTGAACTTTGCTGGGGCAGTGGTGGTCCTTGGGGTGGGGGAGTGAGGGGTGGAGAACTTATCCCCTCACATGTTTATTGATGGCTGGTGGGCTACTTTTGAACCCTTCACGGGCTACCAGTAGCCCAGGGTCTACCTGTTGGGCAGGCCTGTCTTAGGCCACAACGACTTTGGAGAGCTGAAACAGAAGGATTCAGTTTCGCTACACTTTAATTCGCAGCCTAGGTGAGCTGAGAAGTTCCTTGGTCACCCAAGTGTTCCAAACATTGTTCATTTTGCCCTGCTTTTGTGTGTGTGTTTGTGTGTACAGAAGACTTAAGTGTTATATTATGCAGTGCCTCATTGCTGATGCACGGTATAATTTCTGTTTAATTTAATCCTATTTAATTCCTGTTTCTCCACGACTCTGACACTTTTTGGCACTCCCTTACTGCAATGCATACACCATAAAGCTTAATGTTAGCACCTTTTAAAAGCTTGATGGTCCTAGAATATATTAATGATGTGAAAATATATGAAATACTAACTGGATCAATGTTTTTTCCCCTCAGCAGATTCAAAATATGTTTCCCTCTGGCCAATATTCCTATTGTGATACAGTACTGCATTCTAAACCAAGAGGCCAGTTTTGCCTCTTAACAGCAGTATAAAATGTTTCTAAGGAGCTCACTTCAGAAGCACAATTTTTCTCAGAATTCAAGCACTTATGAAGTCTATTTTAAAAATAAAAACACCAGGGGATAATGGGAGACTGGAATGAGGGTGAGGGTGTGCTCTTACTGCCCTGAAAAAAACACTCCTGAAGTGCTTACGTCAAATGAAAACGCCACCTAAGGACGTTTTCCCCATCTTTCTAGGAATATATGGAGGGGAAAACACATGATTGAATCCAGACCCCTGGAGGTAGAGAGAGAGGGAGAGAGAAGCTGGGTTGGCAAGCAATAGGCTGAAAGGAATCAAATATGTCTTGAACGTCATGCAGACATTTAAAAATATATCGAATTCACCCACTTTATAGGACGAGTGAATCAGGTTGTATTTCACCATGTAGTTGTAGTCCCACTGAAAATCCACTACTCTGGGCAAAAACAGAAATAATCCTCTCACTCCCACTCCAGAAATAAAGAGAAAAAGAAAAAAAATCAAACAATTAACAAAAAAACAAATAAATGATTAAATGATGACGACTATCCTTTAAGATAGAAAAAACAAAGCAAAGCAAAGTGTTCTGCTTATATACTGCCCCATACCACTTCAAGTAGTCTCTGGGCAGTTTACAGTTTAATTATGCAGGCTACACATTGCCCCCCCCCCGCAAGCTGGGTACTTATTTTACCGACCTCGGAAGGATGGAAGGCTGAGTCAACCATGAGTCAACCCCAGGTCGTGAGCACAGTTTTACCAGCAGTACAAGCTAGCGATGGGCACGAAACGAACAATTTTTCATTTCCATTTTCATTTTTTCATTTCATTATGCAACAAAATGACAAACGAATTTTGTCTCCTAAATGAAACGAAACGAACAGAAACACCGGAAATTTTGTCATGCGTTTCGTTTTCATTACGGCAATACAGTTGAATTGCTTTTAAAAATCACAAAAATCACAAAAATCACCAAAAAAGAAATAAATGGTAATGAAACGGTAATGAAAATGAAAATGAATTTTTTGCAAAAATTCGCGAAAAACAGAAACAAACCAAAACGGACCCCCTAAACGACAAACGACAAACGAAACACCATTTTTTTGATTCGTGCCCATCTCTAGTACAAGCATTTAAACACTGTGCCACGAGGCTCTAAGTCTCGGCTACAATCACTATTTAAGGGGAAGAATGTCCTTAAAGACTTCTTTAAACAATTCAGTTTGCAGTAGCTTCTTGAAATGTGGAGGGCATTTGGCCTGCCAAATTTCCAATGAGAGTCTGTTCCGGAGTGACAGGGCCACCAGCAAAAAGGCCTGATTGCTGTTGGAATCCCTCATGTCCTGTCTCGGCATGACCTCCCGTAACTGCTAGGCCTGAGAAGACCAGGTGGAATGAACAGTAGTTCTTTGGTAGAAATGCTCTGGCAGGGATGCAGGTCCCAAACTATTAAGGGCCCATCATATTGGGGCAATGCTCCTTTTCTCTTTTCATCCACTATCGTTTAGTTTTTTTAGGGATACACCCAAGTACACATTTTCCTAATTATACGTATTGTTCTATGTGTCTTGATTAAACGTACTATTAGTGTTTAATAGGTGTGCCAGTATCCAGTGAATACTATTGGGAATGCTGAATTGCAAATGTGCACAGTGGCATAGCTGGGGGCAAGGGAGAGTCATATTTCCCTGGGTACAGCATCTGGGGGCACCAAATAGCTCCCTGCCCAGGAACCACAGGAAGACATGTTGCAGGTGACCTGCCAGGGCCAGCAAGGAGGGCTATCTGGCTGCTGCTACCTTCTCCACGGCACCTTAGCCCCTTGCCGTCCCTTAGGGGTAGGGAGGGGGCAAAAACTGACTTTGTCGCTGGGTGATGAAAACCCTAGCTACACCTATGAATGTGCAGCCTTTCCCTCTCTAGGAAAAGGGGGCAATTCCCCTAATATGGGGAATAGGAAGAAGGGGGAAATTACCAAACTCCCAGCTTTTAAAGTTTTAGGCTCTGTTATTAAAGTGTCATATGTGTTTGCAAACATCTTGGGAGTCAGTTCTGATTCAGTCTAATGTGACATCGTTCAACCCAGTCCTACTCATGATTTCTTCAAAAGTGAGGCTGATGGTGTTCACACCAACCAGGATGCATACATCTTATCTAGACGTGTGTGCATCTTATCTAGAAGTAACTTCCATTTATATCTGCATGCATGAGCAAAGGTTTGCAGCTGTGCAGTATAACCGAATGTTTAGTCCCAAGACAAAAACCCATCATGTTCAGTTGGGCATGATTGCAGTCTTATAGATAAACCCCATTGAAGTAAATGGGAACCAGCTTCTGAGCGAATAATGTTCTGCTATTAATCACACAAACATGAACAGCATAGATCTGATCCAGTTCTGTCAAGGTCAAGCACCCTAATTTAATGTTCAGGGTTAGGCCATCAAACAGTTATGGGCAGAGTATACTTGATAAGAACCAAATCTCCCCCTCCTTCCTTTTCTATATAGTTCTGTGTTTCATTACTGTCAAATATGGCTTCAATTTATGCTGTCTAGACCTGTATTTAAAACCAAAATCAATTTTAATGGTAAAAGAAGGTATTAAAATTACCCTTGGTGATGTATCCTTTCCAACAGGCCTTTAGAGACATTTGACAAGATTTTGGACTGACTTCCTTAAGAGTGTACTTTTAGACTTCTTCATCTGTGTATCAGAATTACAAACAGCTTGTCTTCATGTGAGCTGGGGTTTTAATTTGCAGAACAGTCATGTCTTAAATTGTTTCCAGAGGTGTAGCTGATCCACCCATCAGTGCTACTTTTTAAAAATTGTTACACACTTAGTTTTGCTAAAAATGCATAGTTACATGAATGTGTGACTTTGACCCCAGAAGCATCCATATTCTGTAAACTGAAGAATTATGAAACCTAATAACATGTGCTTATAAAGCTGCTTTTCTTTTACATGCACTAAGGAAAAACTGAAGAATGACATGGCATAGCAAAATGTGTAGTGTTTCTACCCTTCTTTAATAATGTTCTTTCTAAACAAGGTAGCCCCACGTTTTCTAAATCAGTATTGGTAACCTGAGCATCAGATAATGGCATAGGAAGTGGTTGAGGCCCTGGCTGTCAATATTGTCTACTAGAGATGGGCATGAAACAAACAATTTTTCGTTTCCGTTTCAGTTTCGTTACGTAATGAAACGACAAATGAATTTTGTCTCTAAAATGAAACGAAATGAACAGAAACACCAGAAATTTTGTCGTGCGTTTCGTTTCCGTTACTTCAATATGAGTGAATTGCTAAAAATCCTTAAAAAATCACAAAAAATGAAATAAATGGTAATGAAATGGTAACGAAATGAACGAAAATGAAAATGAATTTTTTGCAAAATTTCACGAAAAACGGAAACGAACCGAAACGGACCCTCCAAACGTCAGACAAACGAAATGCCCTTTTTGATTCGTGCCCATCTCTATTGTCTACTAGTGCAGCAGACCCCAAACATTTCCTTGCAATTGTGTGCATGTGCATCAGAAAGATGGACACACATTCATGCACACCGCTAGACTGCAAGAGGTGCATACACACACAGTGCCTCCCCCCAGCTGTTTCCGTCGTGACCATTTTTGGTTTTGGTTATGCACATGGGCCCGCTTGGGCCATGTGCCTCAAAAGGAACTGTGGTGGCCACCGAGGTTCTGGCGTGGCCTGTTTACTAAGAGGCCAGGGCCCAAGGTACTGTTCCCTGGCCCGGGGGTTGGGCCTCCATGCACTAGTGGGAAGCCACTGGAGATCCCCCTGAGATTCAACACTACAGATCTATTCTCTGCTGCTTTTCCCAGACAAGAACTTGAACTCAGCCCTTGTCCATCATTCAGCGTTGTGCCACAGGGATTGGAAGCTGGGAACTTCATTGGGTCAGCGGCAATTCTGTTTGCTCACTTCTGGCGTGCAAATAGGTTGTCTCTATGGGATCATCCCTCAATCTTCGTGCATGTCTCTATCACACTTTGTTACATTTGAAAAGTACTTAGAAAGAGTTTCCTACTGTTAGTGTTACAATTTGGGAACAAGTCAACTTTGCTTTCTGATTTCTCAACAGAACAGCTATCTACCTTTTAGCTGCTACGTGAATTTGAATGCTTTGTGGAGTGGGGGCACAACTCAGAGCATTTTGTATCTTTGAACTTCAGGTCACTAATAACCCCTTCCCTTTGGCATGTGGCTACAATGTACGTAAGGTGGCTAAAATGTTACATGGCAGAGTTGCTCCTCATTAAATTACAGCCTAAATGCATTGGTTCCCAAACCTTTTTGACAGTTCCCTTGACTTGTTGGCTGACTGATCTTGCAGATGTATGCGTGGGTTGTGTCGTTACAGTCATGATCGACTCTTCGTGATCCCATGTCCATTGAGTTTTCTTGGCAGGAATACTGGAGTGGTTTGCCAGTTCCTACTCCAGGCGCCTACAGCACCTGGTATTCCCTAGTGGTCTTCCATCCAAGTACTAGCCAGGGCTGACTCTGCTTAGCTTCTGAAATCAGGCAAGATCGAATGTGCTTAGGGCATCTAGGCAGCAGATAGTAAAGGTAAAGGTTTCCCCCCGCAAATGCTTGCTAGTCGTGTCCGACTCTAGGGGCGGTGCTCATCTCCATATTCAAGCCGAAGAGCCAGTGTTGTGCAAGTCCATGGCCACGTGGCCGGCATGACTGCAAGGAAACACCGATGAAGCTGTTTGGATGAATGCCAAAATGTTTCTATCTCTCAAAAAGAAGTCCAGTAGCCATGACTCAACTTCCAGACTGTTTTACCTTCCCACTTTTTACGGCGGTACCTATTTATCTACTTGCATTGACATGCTTTCGAACTGCTAGGTTGGCAGGAGCTGGGGTTATCAGCGGGAGCTCGCTCCGCTACGTGGCACCCAGGATTCAAACTGCCGAGCTGCGGACTTTGCAGCTGACAGTTTTCGGAGGCCTTAGTCCACTGAGCCACCACGGCAGCAGATAGTATAGTCCTATTGTACTGGGGAAACTGCAGCTCCCCAAATCCACAAGATCTGTTTAATATATTCACTGCCTGAAAAAAAAATTAAAAGACAACCAACAACGACGCCAATGCCAACAGAAACTCCACCCGAAATAAATGTTCCTAAGGTGTATTGCCAGGACTATCTACTGGATGGAACCAGAGATGATGCTATCTCCAGATGACTTAATGGAAAGGCAGTCATGGCCTGTCATTTCCAAGGGAAGCACCTTCTGGCAAAATGAAGAAGCTGCATTATTATTATTATTATTTTGGAGGAGGAGGAGGAGGACAAGGAAAGGCTCCCTTGCAAATAGGAGAACAGGAAACCCAGTTCTTTGGCAAGAATGGACCACGGTTCCCTCTCTCCCCAGTGCAGGGATACCTGAGAAAGTGGAAATAAGTGCTGTATTCCTTAGCACCAGAGGGCACAGTCTGGGAACCACTTGCCTAAAAGAAATATCATAGAGTCATAGAATAGTGAAGATGGAAGGTGCCTATAAAGCCACCAAGTCCAACCCCCTGCTCAATATACGGTATATTTTCTTTACTGGGAAGAAGAAACTGAGTATAAGCCCTCCTGGTTCACAGAATGTGTGTGTGCGCATGCCAATGTGCACACCTCATGCCAATGTGGCGCGGGGAGAGGTTACCACTTCCTCAATGCATAAACCATACATGAATACATGTTACTAATGACTGGTAGCCAGTTATTTCCACCATCTGAGTGATCTGCCCTGGCATCTGGCCATCTGGTTTATTTCTCACATAAACACCTGAAGATGAGACCTTGTTATAATAATGGCGGCTGTATACACAAGCCACACCTTCAAGCCATTCATGTCCTGGCTTGTGGGTAGGGCTTCCACAGTTACCCCAAGGTCTCTGTTTCAGATACTGTTATTTATTTATTTTTATTGTGGGAAAAATGATGACAGGGTGAATGGGGCTTTTGTGTTATGCTACGGCCTACCATATTTCTGTTGCAGATGCCATTTTAATGCTGCCTGTAACTTTATTATAGGAAATGATGTTTAGTGCCATTGAATGGGAAAGATTGTTATCCTGTCATTCTAGTTATGTCATTTCAAGGAACTGATTGTTTTCTCAGAAGTTCCTTGATGGATTATAGCAGCGGTTCCCAACCTAGGGGTTGGGAACCCTTTGGAGGTCGAACGAGCATTTCACAGGGTTCGCCACGAGCCGGTGAAGAAAAAGGCACAAACGGCTTGGGTCTGGAGGAGGAAGGGGAGGAAGGGGGGGAAGAGTGAGCCACAGCTTGATAGGTTGGAGCGGATGTCAGTCAATGGCACCAGAGGCTGCGACTGGCTGAGGGTGCCCGTAGACTAGAGGGAAGTTCTCTATGGCATCTGCAGCAGTGGCCTGCCAAAGGGGGATTGTGGCCTCTTCCAAGCAGGGCAAGGGGTCACAACAACATGAGGAACTGTATTAAAGGGTTGCAGCATTAGGAAGGTTGAGAACCACTGGATTAAAGGGTTCACAGTTCCACAAGTTTTGGTAACTCGCAGATTTCATGAGATAAATTAGTTTTTTCCCCAGTAGGTGACTAATAAAATATTTGCCAATGAATTGGACTCTAATGTTTCCAAGATAGTGTTTGAGATTTTGGAATAAGGGTTGGGTACATGCGTATGTACCATCGGTCTTGTTTTCATTGTTCATGGTTAATATTTCATGGATTCTGGGTGCCTATGAAAGTTTACATAAAACTTATCTTTTACAGAAACAGGAATTTAGATAATATATTTGCAAAACTGCAGAAGCTTTATATTCATCTTTTTTCTTCACACAAGTATCAAGACACCACTCTTTATTATAAAGCACATTTAAAATCCAGAAGTGTTTTCATGCTGTATTTGTAGAGATGTGACCCAAAAGTCAGGAATATTTGCATGTTTTATAAGTGGTGGTTCAGAGGATTTCAGTCATGTATTTGGAAATCACTCTCAGCTATACTCATCAGTATAAGTTCACTCTTAACCCAGCCTGCAATGATATAACATATTTTTTTCAATCTATAAGATACCCCCATGTATAAGACAGTTGTTTGCAGAGCCTAGGTATGGGCACTTTCACAACCACATGGGTCTCTCTTCAGTTTACTTCAGTGTATAAGACAACCCTCAATTTTTAGTCTAACAATTTTAGTCATACTGCACATGGAAAAATACGATAACAGAAATAATAAATCGAATGATATACTTCCATATACAGAGGTAAAATGCGGAATGCAGAAAAAGTGAATGATGGAATAGGTCATCATCCGACAGCAACAATACAAATCAGGGATTAGAGAGGAGGTGGTAACAACTATGGTGCTTATCTTATATTTGTTACAAGGTTATTACTTCAGTACTTCGGTACAAAGGAAAAGAATGAGCAAGCAAGTCTCTCTGATTTTTGCATGTATACACCGGCAGCAACATTTGAAGAATTCTGCCTTGAAAGAAACAGTCACTCCGCAATTTAATGGAATGAGCAAATTTTGACAGAAAGATTTATAATATTACTTTATATTATAATGGTTTGGGTTTTATGTCTCTGTCTGTCTTAGAAGATAGCTATTGCTTTTTAGCTAGTTAGTGGTGCTAGAAGGGAGAAGGGGGTGAAGTGAGGGGGGATAAGCAACATTTAAATGCCATTGTAGAGTTTAATAGAATCAGTAGACATTTCATTGTGGTATACAGTGGTACCTTGTATAAAGGAATTAATTCGTTCCAAATGAAATTATGTTAAGCAAATTTTCCTTTATACAAATCCCCATAGGAATGCATTGAAAATGGAGTAATCCCATTTTTATGTTGTATGGATTTTCCCCATAGGCAATTATGTTAAGCAAATTTCCCCTATCTCTGGAATTTTTTATGTTGTACAAATTTTCTGTTATACAAGCTGTCTGTTATACAAGGTACCACTGTATTTCTCGTTGTTGTCATCCAGGATTTTTAATCTGGTTGGTGTTACTCACAAAGCCCTACATCATCTTGTGACTTATATTGTTCTCTTGAAATGGCAGATTTTGGTAAATCCCTTGGGGGTTAGCTACATTAATCATTAGAACATTGCAAAGAGAAAAGCATTTTATGACCAATTACAGCATGTAACTTTCTGCTTTTTCCTTCCTAACCTTTGTGTGTAACATTAGTAGGAACAGCTTGTTGTGGTTAAGTGGACAGATTCCTCCCCCCTCAGCGCTTATGCTGGGTTTTTTTATTTAGAAACAAATAACCCATTAGCCCATCAGCATTTACATTCTTGCAACCATTAACACGTACATTTAGGGGAAATGTCTGTGTACATTCTATGTTCACTAGGAATGTAAACATCCATTTTTGTGACTATTAAAAATAAGCTGCATTTCAGTTTTACTATTGTTAAAAGTTGCATTGCAATCTCCCCCTGGTGATAATGGGCCTGGTTAGCTCAAGCTAAGCCTTTTTAAGTCAACTGCATATGCGTCTAACAATCTGATAGAAACAATTAGAATTTTAAAATGATTTCCTTTAGCTGGGCTGGACTTGCTGTTTTATACAATCAGTTATGGTCAAATATTTGAAAAGCCTTCTCTAACAAATATGTACATTGGTGTTGCATTTGTTGTAATGTTTATCTTAATTTATATTCAGTCTTTCCATTTATGAGTACCAAAGACAGAACTTAGGAGTTCAAATACTTCGGTTCCACAATCAGGGGAATCTGAATCGCGAAGTCACACCAAGGATCAACAGTGCCTGGCTAAAATGGCACACAACATCAAACATCAGATCTATTGCACCTTTGTACTTTATAGTGCGGCGGAATGCTGGACGGTGAGTAAAGAAGCTGAAGGTCAACTTGGTGTCATGGAGACAAAGATGTACCTACTTGATTGAGGTACTTTAGTAACTCAGTATACAAATTAATGATGGCTGCAAAGCAATAGTAACGACCAAAAGAAGGTGGCTTCCTCTCATTAAATTAAGCAGAGGCTAAAAACAAGGAAATTGCCTGTCATATTTTCTTTCATGCACAAATAATAATTGCATGCCGTTGAATCGATCCCAACTTATAGCGACCCTTTCCAGGGCTTCCTAGATTTTGACTATTTAGAAGTGAGCTACCATTCCCATCTTTTAGGCTGACCCTGAGATTATGCAAGTTGCCCAAGGCTATGGAGGCTGTCATTTCTTCCAGAAGGCCGACAGGGCAGACAACTGGAGCTCTCTTGTCAACTTTTGGGATATTGGGATATACAATAGTTAGAGAGAGAGAGAGAGAGAGAGAGAGAGAGAGAGAGAGAG